>QAXH01000922.1:0-16515 GCA_004335635.1 Chloromonas sp. AAM2 | reverse complement strand
CCCGGCCAGTGTCCATGCGGTCACGATCGGCCCGGCTGGGTTCCTGCCTGTCCCTGTCACGATTGCTGGCTGCTCTGTCCCTGTCTCGTGCATTGTCTGTCCTGTCGCGATCCCTGGCCCTGGCTGGGCTGACTGCCTTGCGATCGCGGTTATCATGGCGTGGTGGAGACAACTGCCGTGGTGGTGGTGGCGGTAGCTTGGGTGGTGGCGGCGGCGACCGGCGCCGGGGCTGGATCATGAAGTTGACCCTGCAGGGTTGAGGCGTTCCATGCTCAGTGAACTGGACCCAGTGCAGCTGCTACCATAAGCAAGTGAGCGCAACAACCAGCCTGTTGAAAGAATAGATGGAGATCCTCACCGAAAGCATCCAGAGCCAATGGTGATAATCTGTTATCGCGTGCTACACATGTTAACTGATATGACTTGCCACCTGTTGGCCAGCCTTCCCTGGACAGCATTGTCGGAAACGTTGCCTGTACACCCACTTGACAACATTGCCGTCAAGCTGTCCTCCATTCATGTAGTCCACCGCCCTCTGTGCATCCTCGTGCTTCTCATACTCGACATGAGCATAACCCTTTGGCAAGTTGACAACTCTATCCATCTGCACTTCTGCATTCAGCAGACTGCCGAATGCGCCAAAGATCTCCTTCAAATGATCGTCATTCACATTCCGGGTGAGATTACTAATCACCAGACGTGTAGCACCTCCTTCGGCCTACACATGTGCACAAAGGCCAGACATCAGCATGTGAGAGTCAGGTGAAGTGTTGCACGGCCATGACAGCCACACTGGATACCAAGACATCATCTCAGGCCGTGCATGCACACCTTGGGCTTGGAAACTGGAGCGGCCTCCTTGCCGGACTTTTTGCGGTCTTCATTGGCATCCTGCATGACCACATCCTCCTTAGAAGATGCACGGCCATTTGGAGACTTGGACCGGCCCTTGGAGGGGCTGCTGCCGCTGCTGCGGCTCCTGTAAGCACAGGTCCACTTGAGATCAGAAACCTGCACGTTCTGCAATGCGGAAAGCCACACAAGCGTGTCCTCACCTTGAGCTAGAGCCGGATGAACTGGAGCTTGAGGGTGACCCCGAACCTGAGCCCGAGCCCGAGCCTGATGAGCGCGAGGCATCTTCATCACCTGACTTGGCCATCAATGCAATCCGCCGGCCGAGGCCTGTCAATGTGACAGAAGAAACACACGCAGGGCATGCTCTTGCTGTGTGTACCAAATCAAGCTGCGGCCTACAGTGTGACCCTGTCCGCCAGATCATGGACATGGATAGTGGCAAAGTTCACCATCGCAGTAAGCGTGATCAATTTCACGCATGTTGCAAGAACAATATGAATAATGAGCAAACGACTCACCAACCTGCGCCCTCCCGTAGAGGAAAACCCCTTGGGTGCCGTCCGCTGCGAACCCCACGCTGATGCACTGGTCAGTCAGCTTCTTGAGGCACACGTGGCTTAGGCACTGCCGCTGTCGCCTCAGCTGCGTTCATATGGCGCACATGCAGTGTCGGTTTCATCGCGCAAGCACCACCCATGGCCCTCGTGTCCGCCACTGGCATGATAACAAAAGCTGATGTGTTGCACTCAACATTTCCCAGTGCTTCATTTGACGCCCACCTACCGCTCAACCACCTCAGGGTCCTTGCTCAGCCTTGCAGGCATTTACAAGGGGTTACGGCAGCAGCCGAGCAGCCCTGCGACTTCAGCTTTATGCCCTTAAAAGTTTGAGAAAGCCCTTGGGGCAAGCCCCAGCCGGCTACCAGCCAAATCAGTGCGCCCTGTCAGGATGGAGCGGGCGTTAACTGGTTTAGCCAGGATGGCAGCGCAGTCTCGCAAATCGACGAAAGACCTGGCTTCGCTGGATAGGAACAAGTAAGCTCTGCTCGGTTACTAATGTGACCACACTAGGACGACATCCACACTGACCAATGCGACTGTACGTGGCGCGGGGGAAAGTTTGCCAACCCGAGACAGATGGACCCACCGAGTTGAGTGCCTGCTTGCAGGGACTACCCACCAGGACCGTCCAACTATGACATTCTTGATGACTGCGGGCGCGGCGTCAGTGCCACAGTAAGCAGTTGCAAACGATTGATCCTTGGGTAGCGTCGGTGAGGCACGTCTGCAAACCCACATGTCTGATCACGCTACAGGTGCACCGAGCGCTTTGCAAGCCTCTGCATGAGGTCATCGCTATCAAGAAGATGAACCTGGAGAGTCTGAATTGCGACCTGGTAGGTGCAGCTCGGAAGCTGACCATGCATGCGCAGTTACCCTCTGCTGACCATGCTTGCGCCCATGTTTGAGCGCAGGAGGAGATCATCCATGAGGCGCAGACGATGAAGAACTACAATCACCTCAATGTGCTGCCACTGTACTGTTCGTTCGTTGACGGGCAAGACCTATGGATGATCATGCCGTTCATAGCTGGTGGTTCAGTGCTCCACATCATGAAGTACGCCCATCCAGATGGCTTGGACGAGGTGATGATTGCCACCATCATGCGTGACGTGCTCAAGGCTCTTGAGTACGTACACAAGCAGGGTGGCATTCATCGTGACATCAAGGTGCGCCTTGCACTGAAAACGCATTGCGCCACAGTTACCAAAGCTACTTACCAAGACACAGATCACAAGCGGAGTTCAGATAATTGGGATTGGTTGCAGCAGGTGACCGATAGCTACAGCATGCAGCACAGCCGAACAAACCACGCCTGTACATACACGCACACCTGTGTGTGTGATCAGAGCTGGCAAGCATTGGCAAGGGCGACAGACGTTGGCTATGTCCTGTGGCGTATACTCGTATACGCTGTGTGCTTGCAGGCTGGTAACATCTTGATTGACAAGGACGGGCATGTGCAGCTGGCTGACTTTGGTGTAGCAGCTAACATGGAGCGGTCGGGGTCATGGGGTCATGACAAAGTGGCCCGCATGACGTTTGTGGGCACACCCTGCTGGTGAGCTACCCTTTGCATAAACTGCAGTGCATGTATTTGAGCCGAATGCATCCCACAGCCTGGTTTGGAGCCACTAGCTATATTTGAAGGCGCACGCACTAGACTTGGGTGTCCAGAACCAAAGTACTACTGAGTAGTACCAAGCGGTACGTCACCTGTCTGCTCTGAGATCAAATAATCACACATGTTTCATATTCCTGGTGCTTTTCTGCAGGATGGCGCCTGAGGTCATGGAGCAAACATCCGGGTAATTGGGAAATCCGTGGGAATGGATGTCGCACTCAGCCACACGCCAGCTCAGACACTTGCCCAGAAACTGGTAGCATGGCATTGATGCCGTACTGCGTGTGACTCGTTTGCGTGCCTAACTTGTTTGCATTTCGAAACTAGGCCATTTTGTGCTTGTGCGTTCTCAACTTTTGCGCCTTGGGGGCCACAGAATTTGCGTACTTTATTTTTGCGTTTGACATTTGGTCTTTGACTTTGCGTAGGTTGTCAAACTCTTACACCACACACCACAGCCGCCATGCACGCACACACTGCATCTGACATCTTTCATTGAGGTGTCAAGTGGCTCCTACTTGTACCAATCAATAGAAAGGAACACCATCAGCATCGTATGCCTCTGGATCAGCAATGATAGCCAGCACAGCTGCAATGCGGGCTTGCTCGGCGGCAATGGCATCCCTGATCGGGTCAGGCAAACCGTCATCCATCACAATAGGCGCCTCATCTGGCTTAGGCCAACGAATTTGCATCGTCAGCCTTGGCTCAGTTGGCTCTGCCCCTCAGCAGCAGTAGCCGCTGGACGCTCGGGCAGATTCATGTTTGCACGCCTGATTTGTTTGCCTCTCAAGGTGGCCCGAACGCAAAATCACTTTTGCGTGCCGCTGTGGACGTTTGTCGACGCATAATCAGTTTGCGTCTGCTCGAACTTGATGCAAACTAGTTAGGCGCAGTATGGTACACAATCACGAATGATGCAGACGCCCTGGCAAGTGTACTGCCACGATGGCCAACAGTTGGGTTACTACCACAGCTGATGCCATAGTTCACCATGGTTGGTGGCAAGGTTTAGGTTTTAATCAGTGACAGGTGTTTAGGTTTTAATCAGTTGAGCTCATGCAAGATGAACAGGAGGGTTTCACGTTAGTGACAGCTGATTATCACGCTTTTACCTTGGTTGCATGATCTGGTATGTTCTGCGCTGTCTGTGCTCAGGTATGACAGTTCAGCGGATATCTGGTCCTTTGGCATCACTCTCCTGGAGATGGCACATGGGCATGCACCGTTTGCCAAGTTCCCGCCCATGAAGGTGCTGCTCATGACGCTGCAGAATCCACCACCCACACTGGATGACAAGGGAAAGAAACACTTCTCCAAGGTGAATGCCAACAACCAGCAGTTTCAGCTTGCTTGCAGGCCCCTGACAGTTGGCAACAGCCATGCTTAGAAGGCGTTGATCGCGTGTGCCCGACTTCAGATATTGCATGCATGGCACGTGCCTAACCAATCTGCACGTGCCTAAAGGGTACACATGCTGAGTGAGCAGGTGTGTCGCCGCTGCATGCCAGTGCAGTGCCATATGTAAAGCACTGGTCTCGCAATGTGCAAAGCGTAGCACGCACATAGCTTGTGGCACGGCCCTGCAGTACTAATGTTTGCATTGCTGTTGTGTCCGCAGTCCATGCGCGACCTGGTGACGCGGTGCTTGCAAAAGGACCCCCGCATGCGCCCCACGGCCACGCAGCTGCTGGAACACAAGTTCTTCAAGGTGTGGTCTCGCATCACCCGCATACAGGAGCAAGCAGAATTTGAGCATGGAGCAGGGCAACAGGTCCCCGGCATTTGTCAGTATTGGAATAGAATGGACATGGGTGCTGCCGCTGGCAACCCTCTCCGTTTTAGGACAGAAGCCTTTGGTTGCATGGTGACGTACACCTGGCCAAACTTGTTTCAGCAAGGAGCGTGCTAAGACGACATTTGCTTGATTGCCAGGGAAGGAGAGTGGTTAGAACAGGCGGCTGACATATTCGCATGTATTCTGCACTTCATCCTCCGCACCTGTCTGAGTTGGTTTCCTTAGTGCTGATGGTTCTGTTGACAACTGTTCTTTGCTCTGGGTCGTTTTGTGTTTTCAGCAAGCGCGTGATGACGAGTTCTTGGCCAAGAACCTGATGCAAGGCCTGCCGCCCCTGGGCGAGCGAGTGCAAGACATCCGGCACGGCAAGGCGGCCACCAATGCACAGGACAACGATAAGAACTTTTTCAGGTCGCAGGTGAGCGAGGAGGATGGAAAGCCAGGGCGTGCGCGGTTCTGGCCTTGGTAAAGAATGCAGATGGCGTATGAGAAGCTGCCAAGGAGAACAACCAGAACAGCAAAACAGCAACAAGCGAGAGAGCACCAAGCGGCGCCAGCAGTGAACGCATGTCTGCTGCATGGCAGTCAGAACGAAGAGTATGTAATGGATCAGTTCAAACGTTGCTGACTATGCCAGGATAGAGTGCCTGTACAAATGGCAGACATGTACATAGGGCAGACGCAGTGAGACTTTCACTTGGAAGGGCTGGTTGCAAACTTGCTGAAGCAGCAACTAGATACTGGAAAATGGGGTTAAGACGCCGGAAATGCGGCTGGTAGCTGTACCGATAGCTGGCGTGGCCTTTCGTGGATTTGGGCAGACGATGTCCATTCCAGCGGCGCGCTGAGTTGTATTAGGATGTCAGGTGATTCCTCATTGCCATGTACATACTTGCATTTCCATGTTCACAGTGCTCGTTGCAGTGGATTGCATCGATTTTATGCACCGCTTCTGTACAGCCTTGTTGAAGTCTTAGTTGCAAATTCGTATCGTCTCACTTTGGGCAAGCATTTGTTGATGACAAGAATTCAATGGGTCGAGCTGTAGCAGCTAGCACCAAACACGTGTTTCCATTGGAATGGATTTAAGGACTGATGTAGTCAGGGGATTAAGCACTGTCACTTACGCTTTGTTACTTGTTTCATAGGCTGTTGGAAGATTATCATGAAGTTAATAGACAGTTGCCCCATCCCTTCTATGTCAATCGTTTTGAACAGTCGACATTGTGGTACAGCTGATTCTACAACCAGATAGCAATAGGTTCATACGCATGGCTCCTTTTGCAGTTGCATGGCTGGCAAGGTGTGCTCTGTGGTTGGGTGAATGAGCAGCAGTAAACTAAACAAATTGTACAGGGTGCGCAATACGCACCTGCACTGACTATGGTCTATGGTTCCCACAGCTTGTTTTTATGGCTGGTGGGTCTTGTATGATGCAGGCCAGTTGGAAGGCTTTTGTTTGGTACTTCTATGTAGGCATGAAGGTATTGAATGGTGTGATTGCGACGTTGCACGGCCCTGGGGGCTGAGTTGAGCATGTAACAAACAGTGTGCGTTATCAAGATTTTGTGTACCCTGCGAGCAGTTCTGTGGCATGCCCACCCTCGCGAACACAATTGACCATGGCAAAACCCTGGAAAGTATAAACAAAAACAAACGCCTCTGCTGTTCTCTATCCTGTGCGCAGGACGAGTACAAGAAGGGCATCAGTACGTGGAATTTCGATGTGACTGCGTTAAAGGCTGCAGCTGCCAACGAGCCAGACTTCGAAGAAGAACCCGTGCTGCCAACTATCACAGAACTGGACGAAACGGGCGAGGGCACCCTCAGTGGCATGATCGCATCTCAGACAGCAGCCTTTGTGCAAGCACAGTCATCTAATGGTGGCGCCCTGCCCCCAAGCAACGACTCAGTGTTTGGTAAGTGTATGGGCGTTGTTTGCGCCTTAAGCTGAAAAGTTTGCGAGGGGTGATGAAGTGTTGTTGCTGGTGTTCTGTGGCAGTTAGAAGCCGTTCTCTCATGCACACTGCTGGATGTGGCCAAAATGCTTGCCGACCCTCTTCCTGCCTGGCCATGCCTCTGTAGCTTCCCTGCGCCAGCAGCAGCTGTTGCTCAACTCGTCCTCCAGCGCTTTGCCCATGAGTGTGACAGGAGACGGTGAGTGACGACCCTGCCAAGTACTGTCCCTTTGTTCCATGTTGAGCAAATTCGCAATGCAAATTTGTGTTTTGAGTGCAGGCTAGAGGCCTTGTGGCCACAGCAAAATCCAACTTTTGAACCTCCTGAGCTTCGCCACAGCCTAGTCCACAGCATGTGCTGTTTGCTATCGCCCCGTTGCAGTGCCTCCCTCTGTAGCTGAGGTGGCTGCCCTGACTCCATTAGAGAAGCCCGCTAGCCAGCAGGGCGTTGAGAGCGCGCCCCTGTCGCCCGGCACTGTGAGCCCCTCAGGCCTGAGCAGGGAGGGCAGCGTGCAGGGGCCTCTGACAGCGTTAGCCACCACACCAACAGCCAGCAAACAGAAGATGAAGCAGCAGGTGAGAATCCCGTCCTGCCCACACGCGGCACGTAGGGGTTGTGCTGAACAACTTCCTAGTGCTTGCACACATCTTCGCAAGGCAGGGCAGTGTGGAGCTGGGTGTGAGGGCATTGAGTAAGTCAGGCTGATGAAGATGATCACTGTGCGGTCAAAAGCACTCAGGTGCATTAAGGGGGCTGATCACGATGCTGCTACAGACAGTGATGCAATTGCAATGTGCTGTGTTGTGGGTGTGCAGGGGCGGTTTCAGATCTACGAGCCCGGGTCAGAGCCTCCGCCCATCGCCGCTGGCAACGCCATCACGCTGGACGCCGCAGCCATAGGGCGAGGGCAGCCGGGCCTGGTCGACTTGCATGCAGCTAGGACATCAGAGGACGGGATTAAACGGTGGGTGGGAAAGACGTACTGAGGCTGGTTGACTGAGAGGACAGACTGCACCTGAACATCCAGTTCACCGCATGCATGCAGGGTGCACTGGATTGCCTAGACAGAAGGCAACGGGATGTTTTGGTTTCACAGTGACATGGTAGTTAGCCGTCTGCACAACAATGTCATCATTGTCGGGATCTTAAGCAGTGCACATATCCCAAACCCAGCGTCGCCATCACTTCCATTGTCATGGGTGATCTTGTGTGCGCAGGCCTGAACTCGTCACCCAGGAAAGCGTATTTGACGACACCATCAGCGGGGAGCCCAAGAAGAAGGGGCGTTTCCTGGTGGTCGAGCAGGCATCGCTGTCCAAGGTCGGTTCCCAGATCAGCCTGGCTGACTCGGGTGCCATGGGCACAAAGAGCCGCAGTGAGGCTGGCAAGGACGGGGCAGGCATGGGCAAACCGCCCACCGCGCCTGGCCCTGTGCCTCAAGGTGGCGCCTCGGTCTCTGTGGCATCTGTGCTGCCTCGGCTCATGGAAATCTTGGACCATGCGGTTGCCCACCAGCAAGGGATACAGAAGCTGGTGTCTGCAGTGCAGGACGCGGAACGAGGGCGGCCGTCCGCGCTGCTGGGTCGCACACACTCCACACGGTTGCTGTTCACGGAATCAGGGCTCTGGGGTGCACCAACACCGCGGGGTGCTGCGGGAGCGCCGGATGGCGGTGTAGACAACGTGGAATTGGAGGTGGCACGGCTTCGAATAGCTGAACTAGAGGCCGAAAACGCACGCCTCAAAATCCGCAACCAGCACGTGGAAATGCAGCTTCAAGCGATGGGTGGCGAGGCCACAAGACGGGCCTCGGTGGCGAGTGTGGCTGGCACTGACACTCCAGGGTCGGTCATGGGTCCCGGCGCACACGGCCTGTCGCCCAGTGAGAACGCCAGCCCCCGGGATCACCCTGAGGAGGTCAGGCACACATGAAGTGTCCAGCCACAGCATGTTCGGGTTGAACACTGCAGGGGGTACCTGAGTGGCGCTAGCCAGGAGGGTTGACCTCAGCACAGGCCATAGGTTTTGATTTTGTCGCCTTGCATGAGTGGTTGCCTGGAAATGTGTCCAACACTTTCCACTGTGCCCAACCTGGGTATAAAACGCTTAGCATTGAACACTTGGCAGGTCACTAAGCAGCAGCTGTTGCCACAGTCGCAGTTGCCAATCGAACAAACACAGCAAGTGTGCAAGGCCAGGCAGCCCGCTTGACTCTGCCTGTTACCTTTCTTGCTTAACCCCAGTCTTGTCACTGACCCAAGGTCAACGTTGCCTGGGGCTGGTCATCCTGACACAAACACATACTGGGCTCAAGCTTGTGAGCTGTAGGGCATCCAAGCCAAACCACAGTAATGGGTCTGTTTTGCAAAATAGAGATGTAGGAGATGGGTTACGTCCTCTGTGCATGCTGACCTTTCGGTTTCTGGCGTGCAGGCAATACACTTTCTTGTTGGGCTTTCCTTGTTGCCATTTGCAACAAGGTGAGGCATGTGCTGTTGGCCACGGAGGTTTGTAGTCAGGCTGTGCGTTCTAATCTCGTCTCGAATATAAGTTCTTTGAGAACAGGTTCTGATTGACTTGGAGGCAAGCCCAGATGTGGTGCTCCACTCCTTTCAGACAGTTCACATAATTCACAAGAGGATTCAACGAGAAATGACGGAGTAAAAGACAGGAGATTCGATGAGTTTACATGGCCACGGTTGACTTTCTTCTGCGTGCGCCAATAAGAGGTGTCTGTACACATTTAGCGCCATCCAACTCGACTGCGGCATACGCATGCTGCTTGGACATCACAGGGTCTTACACTCCGTCTGCCCCATGCGTGCTACAAGCGCTGCTTGGGCTTGCCATGGCTAACGAGTGCACTTGTGCAGAGGGTTTTGACAATGTCCGAGTGTTGCAACCACACAGGGTTGCAGACTTGATGCGTCGTCCCTTCGGCGCTGGCTTGTCTTCACAGGCCGTGGCGCTTGGATGTAGATGTGGTTGTCACGAATTACAGGTCATGTGCCTTGAATCTGCGCATCCAGCATCACATGTGCTGCTGTAACGTGCTGCATGCGTCCTGCCTCCTCCTGCCATCAGGTGCCTGGGACACGTTGACTCCTGTCCCTGGGCTGATACACACTAACATTTGCTGTAGTGAAACTCTGGCAGCAAACTGGACCAGTGCGAGTGCAGACATGCTGAGCAGGTAATGCTATGTGAACGCACTGGCCAAGGGCCGTTGACAAACTGTCACAACCCAGCATAATAGCGGCGTACTAGTATCACTGACATACTATCAATATCGACTGCACAAGCGTCAGGCTTGTGACCACTTATGCAGGCAAATATCAGCCTGAGGGCAGAAACAAGGCTAGAAGGCAAAATGAAGAGACCGAGTTGAAATGGTGCCTGCTCCGAGCCATGCCAGACAGGGCAGCCACAAATCAGAAGACAGCAAGCGCGCAGCAGGCTGCCATGCATCGTGTCCTCGTAAAGTCACCTGTGTCAGGCGGTAACCATGAACATGGGCTGGAGGAACCAACTTGCGCAATCTGATTTCTCACTGAAGGTCATTGACGTAGCTGAGCGGCTGTCCCAATCTCTGCATCATACAGCCACGCACTCATCAACCCATATAACTGGCACCTGTGAACGGGATGGTCACGTTGTTTGAACGCAATCCACAGGAGGACTTGCAGCCAAACGTGTGAAGCAAGCAGTGCTTGCTTCACACTTTAGCCTGTCAGACTGTTAGTCAGCTGGCAGCAGATTAGCCTGTCAGACTGTTAGTCAGTCTGAGGATGACTGACAGGCTAATCTGCTGCTTGCTTCACACTTTAGTCAAGGTGTATAACTTGCACAGATGGAGTTTTGCTTCAGTCACTCCAAACCAATGCCTGTGACTGAAGCGTTGTGTCTGGCACTCCAAACGCGGATTTACGACCGTTTGTCCTAATTCAAGACTTTTCTTACACAGGCAGGTTTATCGACTTTGGGTGACACCATTGGCTCTACAGTAGAGTTAACAAGAGATGTGTGACGCACAAGCGCAGCTCGCAGCCCATGAACAGTAAGTGCAATTCCAATCAGCACTGAATAAAGCCTGTCATGCACACACATGCCTGTCATGCGCACACATGCACTCATGCCAAGGGTTTGACAGTGAGGCCTCCTGTCCGCTCTCGTCAGGGAATCGTGCGGAATCGTCTTTACAGTCATGTGGCATCAAGCAGGATGATCAAAAGGGATGGAAATCCTGTCAAGCTTGTCGATTACTGGCACGCCATATAGCGACCAGTCCTGCAGGTAGGTGCCTGCACAAGTGCGTGAGCTAGCCTGGCGTAAACCTTGAGCATCAGTAGTATATTTTGAAGCGGTCACCACCAGGCCACTACTGTCAGCCGGTGACCACACATGACAGGCCAGTCACAGAAAGTCAGCAAGCTATTCCGAGCACCTGACAGACTATGCTGGCACGGGAGGCGGTGTTCCTGGTGGCCTGACAAAGCGCTGGCCAGTCACTCGCTCGTATGTGTCCTTCCTGGACGCCCAGTAGTCCTCTAGCCTGCCAGCTGCCCTGGCGCTCTGGTAGGCCAGGCGGTCCGCCTCCATGGGGTCGTGGCGCGCGCGGATGGCGGCGATGTCGGCCGCGTCCACGTCACCCGCCTGCCCGCCCTCGCGCTCGTAGTGCCTCAATGCGTAGGCATTGATGAATGTGTCCTTCTCCTTGTCGTTCAACTTGTACCTGCTCAGGAGCAGCCCAGTGTGCACAACAACAGACACTTTGGTCCAGTGCACCGACCACAGGGTGACGTCTGGATCACAGGTGTACGAAGTGGTAGCAAGTCGTCGACTCAACCCTAATAAGGATGGCATGCAGATAACCCAGAGTGCGTGTGCAGGCTTTGGCGGATGGGCATGACATGGCACCTGTGGCAGCTGGGTTGTAGGTGTTTGCAAGTACCCAGGCCGAGTCGCACCTGTACTGGTCGAATGTGTAGGCGTGAGCACGCGGGTAGAACATCTTGATGTTCTCGAACTGAGGGATCATATCCTCCTCGCCCGGGATGTCCCAGCCAAGCACGTTCTTCTCGATCCACTCAATCACTGCAAAGAATCGGCCTGCCAACCGCTCAAACGCCTGCTGTGGTGCGCCCACCAGGAAGAGCAGCTCCACACCGCAGCACCAGTCCAGGGACCTGTGCGGGGACAGGCCGCAGGGACATGAGCCACCAGCCAAGGGGCACAAGAGATGGCACGGCATGGCTGTGGTGCTCCAAGAGCTGCTGTGCTTCATAGGGCATGCAGGGCGTGTTTATTGAGTGATATCATGGCCGGATGATAGCTGGGCCTTCACGTTGAAACTGACAAAGCGTCTTGCATACAGCACCTTCTGAGAAGTGAAACTGTTGCTGACTACTTGTATTGCAGGCAGGGTTACAATGTGCAAAGTTATTATGCCCAATCACGCCTCTCTGTGACATGTGCTGTGGCTATGGGGATGTTGATGCTTTTGCCCACCTGTGCAGCACGTCTGCAAATGCCAGGAACAGCACTGTGTTCCAGATCACGACCCATGCATATCTGAAGGCCTCAAAGATCTCAGTCATGACTGGGCGGCCTGAGCCCGCACCCCCACCCTCATCTGCAGGGGCCACACAGTGCATGTTCCAAGTTGAGAGCAGGAAGAGTGCTCGTCAGTGCTTGTAAGCACGTCATGCATCTGTGCACTGAGCTGTGGATGGTCTTCATGTGAAGGCCTACGTTTCCCATGGTCACAGCTTCACGAATGATGCTAGCCCGTTTGTGTGCCCGTCAGTGCTAGCCCGCCTGTGCTTTCTTTCTTCTTTTTGCTGGCAATCAGACATCAAGGCACTGCTTACAAAAAAAGGAAGCGTCAGGCGGAATGTGCTCCAGTATGCCAGGACAAGAGATCGCAATGCACTGGCACAGCTGGTCAGCATGGAAGCGATTGACAGTGAGCAGATGCACAAAGCCGGTGCACGATGATGGTCTGCATGATCTGCCTGAACTGCTGTGTGGGATGCATGCATGGTCATGCCAAGGGTGAAGGTGCGCCTGACCTGGGCCGGAGGGGCTGCCGCCACCGCCAAAGCCGCCAAAGCCACTGCCTGCACCCCCACCCCCGCCTGCCTGGCTCTCCTGGCCAAAGAAGTTCTTATACTTCTTCTGGTTGCCGAATGTATCCTGCAGCCAGCATGCATGCAATGCCAGCATCTTGCATTGGTCAGCTGGCAGACTTCAGCATGCCAGCACGCGTCATTTGCACCATCTGCCCACCTGCAATGCCTTGCGTGCTGCATCCTCGGTGTTGCCCTTGCCAGCACCACCAGCCTTGTTGTCACCACCTCCCTTCATTTTGTCAAAGAACTTGTTAAAGCCATCTGCTGCCACCACTTGCAGAGCCCCACGGGAGGACCTCATGCAAATGGCTGGCGCAACCCGCTGGCTGCCTGTCGGGCGGGGCGCGCGGCAGCCCGGGAGCTGCCGAAGCTGCCCACCCAGCATGTTGCTTTGCCAAATCAACGCGAGGCGGAGACTGCTGGATTAGGTCTGCATGTCGCAAAGCACGATAAAGATGAGACTGCTGACCAACAGCAGCCATTCGGATCTGGCCACCGACAGCACATTTGGCATTGGAGACGCACGTCTGTATCATCTGTCGTTGCCTTGCGGCTCTGATGGGAAAAGCGCCGGATTTACCTTACTGCGGCAGCACCAGGCGCAGATGCGGTGCCTCGCTAGCTGGCCAAACGATGATGTGTCCTGGATTGCAACAGGTGCGCCGATGGTGACCAGTCTGCGTGTACTGCTTGCACAGAAGCGTTTCGTGTAACGACTAGGGTTGCCACAGACAGGCTGGAGCTGACAGGCTGCAGGTCTGACCAGTAACAAGTAATAACAAAGGTTAACAAACTTACTACATTTTAATCTTGCTTCTTTTCTTCCAGGCAGGGTAGCTAGGGGCAGGGGACACACCCCTTCCCCAGAAAACACGATCTTGCTGACACAGCCATGCTTAAGCATCTTAAGCGTGTGTTCGTGTCCTTCCGTCCTGGAGACAGCAAGGCAGTGTCTGCAAGGGAGCTGCTACAGCGAGTCAGCGGTGATCGTGCCAAACGTAGCAACCTTGCATGCAAGGTAGAGTTCAAGGTAGACGAAGACGTGCCCAAGGGGCAATCGTTTGTGGAGCTGCAGTTCAACGATGATGAGACACGCAAGATCTTTACAGCGGGCAAGGGAGTGCTGGATATAGCACGCATGATCGAACAAAAGGGAAATGAGATGGAGCTGAGGAGTGTTTTCAAGGAGGTGGGTTGCAAAAGCACCAGAACCTGTAAGCAGCATGGGTTGCGTAACCCACACGGATGTCCTACTCCACCTAGTGCTTGGGTTCTGAAAAGTCACCATCACGGCGGCCTCGTCGTCGGCTTAGCATGGATGCCAGTGGCTGTGCGAAATGGGATGTGAAGGGAGTGGAGAAGCAACAAAGAATGTCCTGCATTGTGAGGTGGCATCAGACAACTTGACTGACGTAACTGTTCGAGGTCACTGCCTGTGCGGCATTGACTGACTTTGTGACTGTTCGTGCTGTTGCCCCCAGGTGGGGTTTGATCCTTGGAAGGAGGCCAACAGGCTGCGCGCTGCCGGGGAAGGGGCACAGGCAGGGAAGTAGCAGCAGCAGCATCTGCAGCGCAACAGCAAGGCTGCCAACGGACGGCCTCCCTACCATGTTGAGGCAATATGATGCGGTCATGGAGGCAGATCATATCGGGCATAAGTGTCGCCATGGCTTTGTCCTTGCGGCCGGCTGCCATTGGAAAGCCCTTTCACACGGTTGTCTGCCGGACCGGGCGGGGATGAATCACAGTGCCGACACAACCAATGATTACATGTCAGTTCAAAGCCAGGTGCAGCTCAAGATGTTGACCTGCATGATGTCAGGGACGTCAAGGAATACCATGTCATGGTGGCCAGGTACTTTTACGTAAATGCATGGCTGCCTGATGCATAAGTGGACGTTTTAGGTGATTTTATGGTATAGGTAGCCGTGCGAATGACAAAAGCTCTCGCTATGTAACAGAGAGGTCAATCCCGTTTCTACTGGTCAGCGTTCGTCAGTTTTACAAAATGCAGTCAACGCTCCCAAACCTAGCCACTGTGCCAGGCGCATGTCTAATGATTGGCTTTTCGCAATGTAACAGCATGGTGCAGGCGTTCAGGCTTCCTTCGGCAATTACGACGTTGTACAGGGCAGATTTTTGTAATGGTGGCGTCAGCCCATGTGACTGTCAGCCTATTTGAAGTGCTCTGCAGGTATGCTATCCACAGCATTCAGACCTGATCAGTTGGTGCAACAGCTTCACAGTTGCTGGCAGAGAGGATAGTAATCTAAGTGGGCCCTGCACAGCTGTCTGCCGGGCTCGGACTACGTTCCACCGTGCCGTCTGACATGCCATATGCTGCGCATCCTTGTCTCACAAGGAGGGAGTGCACACCATGTAGCACGTCCAACGCAAACCAACTACTTGCGCAAATTGCAGAAATTTCTCCTAGTAAAGGGAGAAATGTTTTACTATATCCGCCTTTCTAATTATGTGAACTTATGTTTTGAATGCATCTCCCTCTTGTGAACAAACGAGAAATGTGCCATCTCCCCTAAAGAAATGGTCACAAACCCCTGTGCAACAGGAGATCGACACAGCCTGGCAAAAAAGAATTACACGTAAACAGGCAGCAGCGCGTGGTTTTTGAAGACCAACAGCGCCTCACCCTCAGATCTGGTATGGTGCGCGCCGTATTGGTGACGAGCAGATCAAAATATACTTTCTAACGCCCCTCAGGCTAGGTTAGGGTTTGGGAAGTGTGTCATTTGATCCATCTACGTTTTCATGATCTGTTCCACGTAGTGGCCTAGCTCGCTTTGCGTCTTAGCAAACATTGAGAGAGGTCTGATTGAGATGGCGTCGCCATCATCACACCGTATTATCAGCTTGTTACCGTCCGCCACAGAAATAGTCTGCCTGGCCGGAGCCGAGGCATCTCTTGTGGGGCGAAGCCACGAATGCGATTATCCCGCTAGTATCACAGGGCTGCCAGTCCTGACCGCCGCCGCGAACGGACATTTCACCAGTTCCCGTGAAGTGCATGATGTAGGTCTCACAAGGGGAGGGATTCCAATGCCATGGGCACTTCAGGGTTACTGTCTGTTGCATACATGTCAACAGCTCACATGGCACTATCCACAGCCAGGGGTTAAGCACATGCAGGACTGCCATGGCAAGCAAATGCCGCTTACCCGGGGCTACACACACATGCCTGTTTTGCAGGTAACAACCTCGGCTGTTACCGAAGGCAGGGGCTTGTACACCATCGATGAGCAACTGCTTCTGGACTTGAAGCCAACCATCATCGTCACACAGTCCTTGTGCTCAGTCTGCTCCATAG
This sequence comes from Chloromonas sp. AAM2, assembly GCA_004335635.1. NCBI lineage: Eukaryota > Viridiplantae > Chlorophyta > Chlorophyceae > Chlamydomonadales > Chlamydomonadaceae > Chloromonas > Chloromonas sp. AAM2. The sequence goes on along the minus strand of QAXH01000922.1, from coordinate 263 downwards.
ATCTGGTGGTGGTTGAGAGGGTGGTGGCCAAGTCAGCACTCAACCCCAAGCCAACCATCATTGACCTCAACCCGCAGAGCATGCAGGTGCGAGAAGCACACGTTCGTGGCTATGTTCACGGGTTATTCTGGTGTGAGGCAGTTCACAGGTGTAACATGTCTGTGGAAAGGGACATGTAACATGTCTGTGGAAAGGGGCAGGTGACATGTCTGTGGCAAGGGGCATGTGACATGTCTGTGGCAAGGGGCATGTGACATGTCTGT
>QAXH01000918.1:0-12286 GCA_004335635.1 Chloromonas sp. AAM2 | reverse complement strand
GCTGGGAGCAGCGGCGTTCAGCGCTGCAAGGATGCTGCCGTTCGCTGACAAAGCTGTTTCCAACTTATCCGTGCTGACTGGAGATGTAACACCACGGGCACCTGGTGTGACTGGTCCCGTTGGGATTTGCTGTGCTGGTGTGGGACTGGCTGGAACGGGTGCGGCAATCGAGGGTAACAAGACTGGCATTGCGCCTGCTGGTGTGGGTGTTGTTGTTGAAGGCTGGGTCTTGCCCAAGGGTGTTGTACCACTGTTCTTTCGCCCTGTAGTATCCTCTTCTTCACTGAGCTTGATGTTCTGATTGCCCTGCGCTATGAGCTGAGCCTTGGCAGCCGCAGCCGCCGCTCGCTGCCGCTCGTTTTCTTTCTCACGTTCCCGTTCCTTCTCTATGTCTTGCGTATCTTTGCCCTGCATTGTTGGGAGCAGCACACACAACCAGCTCAGATGTCGTTGGGCTACAAGCCAGCTTCTGCAAGCCCATGACAGCAATTCCTTCAATGCTACCAAACCACCACTGACGCTGCGCCTCTCAACTAGCAGAGTTCTGTATGGCTGCCAAGCTGCTCTGCATATGTCGAGACTGCTGACAGCTTCGACAGCTGCAGCATCTGGGCGATGTTTGATGGCTGAAGCGGTGCGTTTCCACGCGTGCTGCTATCTACTGTGCTTTGCTTGCACCATCTGCACGTACCCCCAAACTCATCATTTGCGCACCTTGCCCATCTTGTTGTGTGCGTGCGCTGCGGCCGCTGTGGGCACTGCCTGGTCCACTGCCTCAAGCCTGTCCATGAGATCCTCGTACATCTGATCCACGTTGGTGACATCAAGCCCATTCTCCTCTGCATCACCACCCTGGAAACACACCCAGCACACACACATGCGCTCATCGTCCACACTGTCATGCGCCTGCTCGCCCATACGTTGTACAATCAGCTTAATGCGCTGGCGTTTGAGCATGGTGGCCTGTGATGGCATTGCTGCCTTTCAGTCTGACATAAAGCATGCCGGACGAAGATTGGCACAAGGCATGCACGCCTTCATGTAGCGCCTGTTGGCTGCTACCACCATCCCACGCTGACATCCCAGTGCCTCACCAGGTACATGTCCATGTCGCTTTTTAGTGGTTCGAGCTCGTCCGGTTGAATGGTCTCGTTGTCTATGCATCTGAGCACCTTTTCGAGTCTGCTGATGTGGTCCTTATGCCGGCCTGCAACCTCTTCAAGCTCGGTCAGCCGGGGTGGTGGCTTTGCCTTTTTCTTCATGTTGCCTTGGAGCTCTTCAATCTCATACTCAAACTCCTCAACCTGGCATGTGAGAGGCACGCATACATGGCCCTTCCAATGCCTGCCAACGAAAACTAAACATGCAACTGATAGCTCCATCATTCTACCATGCCATGCACGCCAGCACTGGCCTACATGGGCTACAGAAGACGCAAGGTTGGCGCTATGTGCTGCTAGTCTCACCTTGCCAGTCAGGGACTCAACAGCATTGTTGATCCAGTCCCTGGCATCCTCTTTCGCCCTGTCTTTGGGGTCAACAGCCTTGGGCACACCTGCCCGCCCCGCCATCTTCATCTCCCTCTCGCAGACCTTGAATCGCTCCATGTCCTTCTCGATGCTCTTGCGAGCATCCATGAGTGGCTGTTTGTCCTTGATGTCCGCATTCGTGATCCTGAATCAAAACAGCAGCCCAGCCTTTCAAGTTGTCATCCCTGCCAGCCTGCCTGGGCTCAAGAACATACGATAATGACCACTGCGTGCATGCTGACCGACGCTGCCTGCGATGAAGGTGCGGTTAGAAACCCTGGTGGACCCACTGACCAAGCTTTGATCTGTTCGCGCAAACGCTGCAATTTCTTGATTTCCTTCTTGAGTTCGCCTTCCAACTTCTCTCTCTGATTGCTGTTGTCGCATCCGTGCACCTGCATTGCAGTACACGCGCTTGGCCCTGCTATGCGACCCCTGCTACACAATGTGCTATCATGCACGGACATCAAAGCGCAGCGACAGTGAAGCCAAGGTATTTGAAACAATTCGCAAACTGTGTTGCATACCTGGTTCCATAGTTCCTCGAACAGCTCTTGACCCTCCTGAACCTTCTTGAGCGTCCGGTCTATTTCACCTTTGAGCTTACGTTCTGCTGCCATTCTTGTTGGAGAGCGGGGGCTCCCGCTCTCCTACAGCTCGACAACCCTTGATCTACCGCTGAACACCAACTGTCAAGTCTTGCATAGCATGACGCTAATCGGTCTGCACTAATCAGTTTGCAATCCAAGCTTGCAGATTCAATACGCAGCGGGACCAACAGTCAAAAACGGCATTACGTCCATACTCGTGCTGGACCCTGGCAGTTCCCGCAGCAGACCTTTTTGTCAAGAAGAGCCACGTGCATCCACGGTAAGCCATCAGGAGCAGACTATCACACCTACACGGTTGGTTTTGCTTGTCCAAATGCCACATTCAGAAAACAACTCTAACAGAAACAACATAGCAACACAGGTCACAGCAACACAACAACACAGCAGCCCAGGAGCATCATCTCCACACATGCAAACTTACAATTCGCAGACCCAGGCACTCGAACGCACAATGTTAACTTGATGCATGGTCTCGTCAAAAGAAGACCAGTGCACACTGGCCAGTGCACAGACTGTCTGGACTCCTGGCACAGAACGCCTACTGCCCATTGACTAGTCTAGCTACAACATCACACGCTGCCTGCCGAAGAGAAGCATAGTCGGCATGGGGAGGACTTGAGATGTCGCGTGCGGCTGTTCAGGCCAGATGCACTACGAAGTAACTAATTCTGTTTCTGCAGGCGTTGGTTAGTTTTAGAGTCGGGCACCTGCCAGACAGTTTGGCGGGGCGAGGGAAGGCTCCAGTTGTATTACCATTGGCACAGGGCCTCTCCCCATGAGACAGGGGCATCCCCATGGTTCTCATTTGGGCATGGCAAGACACAACTGTCATTCTGGAGATATCGTTCCGAGTGGTATCAGAAACACTTTACATTGGCCTCAATGATCGCGTGTAGTGCGTCAGCCCGTGTAGTAGAGGTTTCCAAAAGCTCAATCACCCCCCTACGACCCCTACGACTTTGCATCAAATAACGTCAGATAAAATACCGTGTAAACATTCATCACAACAGGGCCTCTATAGACATGATGTCAAGTTCGAGTGAAGACTCAAGTCAAAGCAAAAATAGATGAAGACCATGTGACCCAAGTCAACTTGAACTCAAAATACGCAAGAAGAACAACTACGTGGGGTCACAGACGCTGCCTGCATGCTGTTTTGAGATCCTGTTGCTGTGCAGGGTCATGCCCCTATCTCCAGCCTCCCTGTCTGCTGCCACGCAGCTGTTTTGGCCAGCAACTCCTTGTTGATCGCTCGTTCCACATCTGAGATTGGCTGGTTCCTGTGCCAGCATGACAGGCATTGCTGTGTCAATGGACTGATACGGGACCTACGTAACCTGGCAAACACTCCTGCAGCACTCCATACTCTCCCTCACACACACGTGCATACACAGCATACACAGCACTCTGTTTACATTTTGCGGCGCTTTGCTTACGTGGCACAGCATCTGGCTGCCTGCCAATGTGTTATGATTGACTTGTGCTCAAGACGTAGAGCCAAGTTCTGTGAGAGGATAAGACATCTGAGGCCATGCACAGGTGCAACATGGTGTGCTGCTGCCACCAGTCACAGAGATAGTTCAAACACAGTTCTGTATCACAGTTGACTCTACAGCTAGTTCAGTCAAAGTTAGTTGCAGGGCGGCTTATGTCATCAGCACCCACCGTTTGCGTGTGACGTTTTCCTTCATCTGCCTCTCCAGGTCCATCCTGAACTTGAGCTTGGCCTGTTCCCGCGTCCACCTGGCCCGCTGCTCCCGCGCCTCCTCCACCTCCGCCCGCTGTAACACCACCTGAGCCTTGGCCTGTGGCAACACATCACCGCACAGTGACCACAGGCCAAACAAGCTGCTCACGTTCTGGCATGCAAACAAGCCCCATGCATGCGTTCACACTTGTGTGCAGACGCAGGCTCGGCAAGCTTAGTCACGTTCGGGTGCACTGACACAATTACATGCAACCAAGTTCCACACATGCTGCCACGTGCACGGGCACAGCAACGGCTCATATGACCATTCCAGGCACTTCACAGCAGTCACATGCCATATGCCCCACTGACCTCGTCCTCGCGACGGCATGTGGTTCTTGCGAGGTCCCGCTCCTGCATCTGCTCCTTCAAACGCGCCGCCACGGCCAACTCGCTGGCATGTGCTTTCTCCTTCTTCTCACGCTCCTCACGCTCAAGCCTCTGCACACAACAAGTGGTCTGAACTTTGCACCAGCTGTCCACAACGAAAATTGCATGAAATCACAAGCATGTGTTTGAGAGGCAAGGACACTGTGGTTCAGTCTCCTCAGTAAGGGTACTGCTGCCTCTTACCCTGAACAATGCCAGCTAGTGATTGCGAGTTCCAATCATTTAAGCGGTATAATTTGCCATATGTTATCAGGCTTCCATCATTCCACTCATTGCTGCTTCTATGAAGATGCGATGCAAGGCCGGAGGTCAGCATTGAGGCACTACACTGGTTTCACCTGGCTTGCTCGCTTCACTCTTCAAACACCTACAAGGCCACAGGCCAGCACTGTCATGTCGAGCTGTTTGAGGCACTGCAGTGCCTGCTTCCAATTTCTGTGGTACACACATGGCTTTCTGGCTTCATCCTTTGGCTCCGTTTCCTGCTTGCTGGCTGACAGCCATTGTAACAACGGCATGTTCTGAACTGGGTTTCACTTTCCTCGAGCTCTGTCAAACCACCCTTGCAATCGGAGACCAGCATGGTCCGCCAGGCACTCACCGCCTCCCGTTCCTCAAAGTGTCTCTGTGTGATGGCCGGGTCAATCCACTTCTTGTACTCTGGAAGGGCACCGCTGGCTGCATAGGCTGCAGTCTGGTCTTGCCGCTTCATGTTGCGTTCCATCCTGGTGCAAGAAGCAACAACAGACGCTGTCAGCCTACACTACAGCCCTTCATCAACCACCTTGTCATGGATGCAGCCAATCGTGCATTGTACTCATGGGATTCGACGCACAGTCGTGAGATGGCTGTTGGAGACAGAGCACTCGCAGCCGGTGGCACAGGAAGGTTTTGGGGCATGGGATGACAGAACCTCCTGAGCCCAGACACCACTCTGAGAAGTCTGATAAAAGACGCGTTACTGTGCCTGCCTTCGTGAATGTGCAGATTGTTTGCCTACCTCTCCTTCCTCTCCCTGTCCTGCTTGTCCAGCACGTCCCTCCATGCCTGCTGAAAGTACGCGTCCTCCTCCCAGGCCTGCGCCTTGGCCTGCTCCTTCAGTGCTTTGTGCTCATCGTTCTTGGAAAGGAACTCGCGCAGGGCGAGCTTGGCCTCTGGAACAAGACAAATAGCGCCAGTATGAGACTCAACAATCAATCCATTCAACACTGAAATCAGAATGTCAGTGAATGCAAACGTTGCCAACTCACAGGCAGAGAGATTAGCCTACCCAGCCCCGCACCGCTTCAAGGACACCTCAAGCTCTTGCCCGTTTTGCTGGCAGTCCCCACCACCCAGACAACCATCCAGCAGCGATGATCAAGCTCCGGCAGACAGAGGGGTTAAGCACCACTCTGCCCAATCACCAGCATCGAGCGGCTGCAGGGCCCAACCCTTGCACACAGCATGCAATTTCCAACCCAGTCCTGTGCAGTTTGAAGGAACTTTTCAAGTTCTTTCCGCCCTGCAATTTCTCATCCGGCCCATGATGTCCTCCCTCGCCCCTGGTCCCTGGCGTCCCTGCACACTCACCCAGCCGCTGAGCCTCTTCCTTCTCAAACTCAGTCTTGGTCTCGTACGCAATCCTGGATGCCATGTGGTCATCCTCGGCTTTGACTCTTGCGAGAGCCTGTGCAGCGTGTAACAGTGCATGTGCTCCAAAACTGTGTAAAATCCACCTACTTTGGAGGTGCCCACCGCAAGCAAGAACAAGTTTGGGCAGAACAAGAAAACACACCACACAATGCACAGTGGAACACACTGGTCTTGTTCCACCTTGCTGAAGCTCAGCCCCCCTTACAAGCACTGGCCTACGCAGCTCTGCCGGCCTGCATTGTTCCGCCAGCCCCGACACCCACATTTGATCTCCTGGTGTTCTTCTCCACGAGTTGTTCCTCTCGCTCCGCCTTGAGCTTCAGGGCAATGTCGTGCTGCAACTGCCTGCGCTCCGCCTCGGTCGCCTCCCACGCTTTTAGAGCCGCCTGTGACCAGCAACACACGCACACAACCAACTTGCTCCTCACACAGGACCACCTCGCCCATAATACAAAGGACATGCTGACAGTGTTCTACAGCAACAAGAGGAGCAGCCACCAGTGGCACACATCTGAACAGGATATCCAGAGTTGCATCAGCCCTGTCAACACCCCTTGCATGTCATGCACATGACCCTCTGACAACATTTGACTGCGCTTGACGTTCCCTGCACATGCTGTGATCGCATGCTGTCATCACGTGGCCCACCTGCTCCTGCTGTGCGTACTCCAGCTCCTCCCGCTGCTCGGCCTGCTTGGCATCATCACGCTCCTTCATCTGCAACGGGTGGAAAACGACATATACTATCACACGATGAGAAATCTGACTTGTCGTGGCAGGTCCACACTTGCCAGCTGTCCATGTGTTTGAATGCATTATTGCTTTTCTTCCGCCGCCGCACTACACGGCACATACCTTTCACCATACAACACGGGCAATGAAGGTGGCAATACGTAAGGATGGGCACAGTACACGTGTCAGGCGGCTGAGCATCTCTCGTAAGGACAAACATACCACACACTGCAATTCTGCACACCGTCAGTTGTCAGTGTGGAACCGCCCTGACCAACGCTGCACATGCCTCGCTTTCTGGCAAAAGCCTTCCAGAGCCGTCTGTGCGTGTCTCTCACCTGTGCATTCAGCTCCAGTCGTGTGAGCTCCTGTCGCTCCTTCATGGCCAGCCACTCCTTGCGGTCCTTCTCTTTGCCCTCCTGTGTACGCACACAGCAACCATCAGACCATTGAGCCAGACCTCACCCATATCTGGGGGTGATCCAAGCGTGTGACTGCTGCCAGAGCTGCCCCCAAACTTGGGCCTCGTTTGGCGTGTCTCATCCCAGACTACTACCAGAGTCGAGCCCAGATTCTTGAACGAAATTTACGTCACAGTGACTGCACCATGTTTGGTGTCACATTGCTCATAGCGGACACCTCTGTTTGTGCCTGTTGTGTTGGCCGGTGAGCTCCCAGCGGCTCTGCTGCTCCCGCAACCCAGCCACGAACGCACCGCAATTGAATACTGGAAGATGTTGGCCCACTCGTCCCCCTGCATCTGTGCCTTCTTGTCCTGGGCCAGGGTGTTGGTGCTGCGAGTGTGCACACGGAAGAGGGCAAACTATAATCAGGGCTGCCATTGCAATCATTGTTCCAGCAGAACTAGCACCAGCACCAGCACCGACATCAGTGGCCTGTTCCTGCCTCGGTGTTGCTGTGTGCCAGCCATCAAGGTTCAGCCGCAAAATCGGCAGCATCAGAACCAGTCTTGCCACTGCTGTGTGCTGCTGTGAGTCGTGCATCCAACCCAGAAGTCATCTCAGATGGGACACCCTTTCCTGGAAGGCTTCAGGCACATCCGTACATGGCAGCGCGAGTCCCACTCACACAGGGGTGCTGCCTGTGAGGCGCTGCCGGATGCGACACTCCAATGTGCACAGGTCCTCCTCCTGAGAAATGAGCACATCAAATAATGCATGACTGGCAGAGCGGGATAGAGGGGGTAAGGGGTGGGACATGAGGGGCGTAGCTGACTGTATGCGGCTGCAGTAGCTCTCTGTAGGCAGGTAGCTCTCTCGGTGTAAGCAAAACTGTAGCAGAGCCCGAGTACCTTGATGCTCACGCCACGCCTGACAAACGCCAGCACCTCCTGGCTGATGATCTCCTGACCCCGGACATGGGCTGCTGAATCCTGCATTTGCAGCGCAAGCACCATGGTTGCATTACCCGTCCGCACATGTGCACAGGCAAGATTTGCCCTGCTTAGGCACAGCGCAGCTTAGGTCTGCCTTGAGGTTGGACAGATGGTCTGCGTGCAACTTACCCCAAACTTGCCCCGAAGCTTCAGTATCAATTTCTGAGTGAGTGCTCCCAACTCTGCAGATGCACCGCTGCTTCTGCCCTGCAGCATAGGATCAGTTGAAGCAAAGGATGTTCATCAAGCGAATTCTTAGGAAGGCAATTCAACCTAACATGCGTGCCTGCTGCGAAGGCATGCTTCAGGGCACAATGCATCTGCATGACCGAGCGCTCACCGTCCGAGGGGCTGAGCCGGGAACCGGTGTACCGGGTGTGCCCGGCAGCGCTGTGCCCTGTCTTGAAGGTGGCTTTGACCCGATAGCTGCGATGCCTGCAGCACCCTTGCTTTGGGGCCGAGACGACATTTGTCCGCAAGTTCTTCACAGTCAAACCCCAATTAGGGAAAGCTGTTGCTGACTGTGGTAGCACAGGTGCAGCGTGATATACACGAGAGAGCCAATGTGGCTATTCTCTTCCGGGCAGTAGCAAGTGCGCGCGCAAGTAGGTCCAAATCTCGATGGTTGGCTAGATGGTTCCAACAGTAAGAAGGATTGAGATTGAAACCTATGATGTCGGCTGGTGCTCGTCGTCTTTCCTCCACTTTTGTGTTCGACAGTTTGTCGTACCTAACCGCCCGATTAAGGGTTTGCCGGGGCTTGACCGACTGGATCGCCTGGTGCACGCAAGGCTTCCTCTCTTCAGCGCGCGACTTGATACACAGAATACATCGACTGGATCTGCATGGGGCAACACCCGCCTTCAGGTGAAGCCAGGCCGCTGCTTTCTCCGACAGTCGTCCACTTAGAGCTGTAGCAATCCCACAAGGACACAATTTGCGCATGAACCTGTGGGCTGCTGCAGGCCGCCCGCCCAAGGCCCACGCAGTGAGCACCAACGGACTGTCTATCCATGGTTGGAAGATCACTACTAGGAAGGGACCCATCATCAGCGACAAAGATGTGGACGCTTTCAGGTGCTTGTGACAGCTGCAAGCGAGAAGCCTCAGCAGGGAAGATGCAGCACTTCTCGGAAGGTGCTGCATGGCAGACAGATCACTGCAAATCAGCAGAGCAGGCAACAGCCGATAGCTCTGGACCCTATAGCAGGTTCTGGTGCAGCCTGGTTCACGTGAAAATACGCTGTGGCAGACGGGATTTATCATGTTGAACCCTGCATGCTCGATGCGTTCATCCGTGCAGGCAAGCAGTTGGTGAGGACGTCAAGGCGTTGCCAGAGATGCTCTTCAGCTCGTCAAGGGTGACGTTGCTCCATGAGCCATCAGGGGTGGCACTGGACTTTACAGCTGCGGGGGCGCTCAGGGCATGGCAGCAAGAAAACCTACCACCCTTACAGGTCAAGGTAGCACAGGTGCGTCATGCTTCCATACCCGCCACCCACCTTCACTGCCAGCCACGCCTTTCTGATGCAAGAGTCTTGTCAGGGGCAAGGGCAAAATTTACAACAGGCATCTTTCTAAATGCACAGTCTGCTGCGCACGCTTGTGGCCACAGCACATTTGGCCCAATGTGCCCATGCCAAGCTCACACAAGTTGCACATCTCCCCCTGTGATTGCATGTGGTTGATCGTGCAGGAGTGGCGGGCGGCACGGCAGCAGGAGATCCAGAACCAGAAAGCTATCCAGATCTTGTACGACTGGACCTTCACCACCCCTTACTCCGGAGGTGTGATCAGCGCACAACAGGCCAATCAGCCCATGGCAGCCGGCGACACAGGACAGTACCCCTCCCATGCAGCCAGCACCCACGAACAAGGGCAGGTCACTGATAGCAACAGCTTGACGGACGGGCAATCTACTGCCTCTTTGGATGCAACAGCTGCAGCCAACGGTGGCGCTGTGGCGGAAAGCCAGCAGCAGCCACACCCAGACCAGCCAGCTCTGCCCGAGTGGCAGGAGACAGATCAGCAGATTGATCGTGCCTTGTTGATGGAGCGGGATCCCATTCTATTCTTTGATGAGGTAGGTGTGGCATGGCTAGAGTCATGGAGAAGAATGCAGGACTACAGACAACGAGCCCTGCTGTGTGGAATACTGTGTGGCATGACAAAGGCATACCATGTAACGCGGCTGCCAGCGTCAGCTCAAGCAGTTATGCAGAACATGCGCTGTGTGAAGCAGCTTGTTGCTGAGATGACGGGCGGTGCTGTACTGCCAACTGATGAGAGGCTCAGCTGCGCTTAATGAAGTCAATGCTGCAAACACCACGATCTGGCATCATGCCGCATGCACAAGCACACAACAGGTAAAGCTTGTAGTACCTTGCAGTATAATACCTGGTATTACCTTGCAGTGCTACCAGTATGATACCTTGTAGTACCTTGCAGTGATCTCCTGTGTTACAGATACATGTAGTGGAATTTGAATCCAATGGTGAACTGGTCATGTCGAATGTCCTGTCCGATTTTGCGTGTTCAGTGTACTGAAGATGCTGCCAGTTACATTGTGCGTCTTGTGTGCAGGTTGCTCTGTTTGAGAGCGATCTTGACGACAATGGCGTGAGCCAGGTGACGGCCAAGCTGCGTGTCATGCCCAAGGCTTGGCTGCTGCTGCTGCGCTTCTGGCTGCGGGTGGACGGTTGCATGGTGCGGCTCAGGGAGACTCGCCTCTTCTGCAGGTGAGACGGAATCGGATGCTTTGAGACACATTGGCCAGTATATACAGTTTACACGGCTGCACACACAGGCACACTAGAGTCCAGGTGCCTACCTTGCATGGCTCGTGCCCTGCATGTACAACTTGTCGCACATAAAATTACCTAGTGCTTGTGATGCACATGTTTGAAAGCACACCTGGCGCACGTACGCTTACTTCGTGCTTGCCATGCACGTCATATGCTAGCCTTGTGCTTGCCGCGAACATGTTTATCTGAGTGCACACACAGGCATGACACGGCTGAGGCGGCGTGTGTGGTGTTGCGGGAGCAGCGGCAGTTCGAGGGGACGTTTTCCGAACTGCGGGCTGCGGGAGCCCCAGGGGAGGGGTCGGCCTACACGGACGGAGATGCAGCGGCCCAGGTGTTCCAGGTCAGTGGGATAAGACTCACAATGTGATTGCGAGTTAGCGTATCACTGGCAGACTTGCCATGTCCTTCCTGCACCTAAGCCTTATTTAAAAATCTTCTTGTCTTGACAGATATGACACTGCATGAGCAGTGCAAGCACGTGTACAAGCCGTTGGCACTGATAACGTACAAGCCTGTATCCGAACTCTGCCGAACCAAGCACAGCAGACAAATAGATCAAGAGCCTTCACTGTGGCGTCTTCTTGATGGTACACACTTTGTGTGCGTGTGTGCGTGTGTGCCACCCTGTGCAGGCAGTGGCACCCATTGGAGCAAAGTTGTACGTCTTGCACAAGTTGCAGCTGGAAAAAAAAGATGGATGGATAGGGTGCAGTCGTTACGCATCATGACATGTGGACAGTGACATCCTTCCAGTGCTTGCGCATGCTCTTGGACTGCAAGTCCTTGGGATTGAAGGCGATGGCGGCCTTGGAAGTACAACCCTCGCCCGGGCACCTAACGCGATGGCTGGCAAACATCGTTTTCCCCGGAAGCCTCAAGCAGAAGCTGTCAGTTTGCAAACAACCAGAGGGCTGAACACGGACGCATAGCTACCACCAAACGGTTTCCCAAGACGGTGCTTGTCTGTGTTTCAACTAACCATGGTCTTCCAAGTGTTGCATTCACCCATCAGAGCGCCACTGATTTTTGCTGCCTTCTTTCCAGACCGTCTGTTCCTTGACATGTGCCAGCATATGTTTCTGCACAATATAACTATTTGCTTGGCTCCAAGTATGAACGACGACTTTTGGCATGCATGTCGGCTGCTAATTGGTACTGGAGCACCAGCTGTTCTGGCGATGGGTCTGAAAAGAGAGCTGTTAGTGCTGTGCGTAATGTCAGCCAGTGGGCGTGGGCTGCTCGCTTCATATCGCAAAGCTGTATGGTGGCGTCAGTGACATCGGAATGTTGTGGAGTGTTAGGGACTGTAGGTTACTCTGATCGGCGATTGGTTGGCCCGTTGCCAACCAGGTATGCCCAACCATGCCAACCGGAGATTGATGTACATCTTTTGGATGCAAAAATTAGTAGAAACAGGTGCATTTGGTTGCTGTTGATGT
>QAXH01000917.1:9835-33777 GCA_004335635.1 Chloromonas sp. AAM2 | reverse complement strand
AGCCGCACACACGGCTCGGCCCCCGGCCCTGGCCCCGCCGCGGGACACGGCTGCAGCGCCACCCCCCGCGCGTCAAAGGTGAAGAAGTCGTCCTTGCATGCAGCATACCACAGGGAACACGTGCTGCTGCACACATGCGGCTTGGTGCCCAGGCCAACCTACAGGGCAGGGGAAAACGTAACAAGATGTGTGGAAACAGAGTAGCGAACAGGCCATATGCCGAGCGTAGTTCTACTGTGAGTGTGAGAGTGAAGAAGATTGTGCGAGGCTATGAGAGCTTGCCATACTGCCCAGTCCGTGTCCAAACCTTGTATTCCGAGCCCGTCCGTCCGTCACTCATGCCAGTCCTGTCGCACGTGTCTCACCTCTGGGTCACACACCCGGCAGCTCAGGAGGATGGTCATGTCTGCACACTTGCTTGACAGGGTGCCCTCCCCGTCCCCCGGCCCGGACCCGCTGCCTGCAGGGCGATATGCAGGGGTGAAAAACCGACCAACCGACCAACCGATGCGCTGCCACAGGTCTCCACACATCCGTGTCAAACACGAACTAGTACGGAAAACCAGGAGAATGGCGAGAACAGCAACCAACTTGCAGGTGGGGAAAACATGTGCTTAATGTGTTGCACGTATTGTCAACCACCTCATAACTCCATAACTCCAGCGATTCCATGTGATGAGGTCAAACGTAACTGGTATGGCAAGGTGGTTTTCTGATTGTCCTATGCTTTTCTGCTGCCCGTTGCCTGTACTGCCTGTGCCCCCTCCTGCAGTACCCCACCTTGTGTCCCCAGTGCGGGCACAAGGGTGCGCAGGATGCCCAGCGCATGGTGCCGCCCGCAGCAACTGCAGCTGAACTGCATGGGGCAAGCATGGGGCGTGCGGCATGGGCAGAGGGTCAGCAGGCACGCATGAGATTGCGCCCACGAGGGCAGTGAGTAGAAGGCACGTGTCGAAGTGCACCCAACTGTGCCTGGCCATTCCAGTCGGGTCGCTTGTGACGTCAGTGTGTGCATGCATAAGGCATGGGACTGCTCTTGTGCAGGTCAGCCGTCATGCTGCCGGTTGCGTCGCCACTGTGTGCAAGCATACAGCCTGGCACTGCATAACGTTGAATATGCTATGCCACCCCTGCTGCTGCTGTCATTGCTGCTCTGATCATCATGGGCAGCTGTGCCAAACTTCTGCATGTGGGCATGTGGGCACGTGCCTGGGGGCAGACCGGCAGGTTCTTGTTGGTCAGCGCTGGCCGCGGGTAGGGCTGCTCCAGAACCAGAAGGCCCTGCATCACGTGATGCACATGGTGCCAATCTGGTGATGCATAAGACCACATCTAATAATGCAAAGGACCACGAAAACGCAATGCTTCCCATGGTCAGCAGCAGAGCCTGTGATGATTGTCCGCCTCACAAGAATCGCACGTGGCAATCGATAACATGCATGTGGAAGGCTGTGCTGACGCCTGGACGCAATTCGGGTGGTATCTTGCTCTGCCACTGACTGCCAGGCTCCTGCTTTCACAACGCCCACTGAGTAACCCTGTCCCTGAGACATAACGTAACTGACTTGGCCTGAACGTCAGAGAGATGGTCAGCACTGTTATAGCATACATAGCATTGTCACTGATCTCAGAGTGCAAAATCATATGCGGATTCTGCTCACTCAGGCCAAGGACTTGTCCAGCACTCAATGACGTGTCATAGAAGCTGGTCATTAGGGTGTTGCCATCAATTCCCATGTGTTGGCACGAACATTTGATGGCTGTGCACCAAAAGTTCAAGTGCACGTCGAGCGCTACGTCATAAAACTCCGTGAGCACAGCCTGGATCTGGATGTGCATGCTCAGCAGCTACCATCCGAGTTTGATTGCCACCTGCTGACAACCGTTGCACTGCACCTTGCATGAATCTATCAGTTTGCGCTGCAGCGACTCCAGACACACATCATTAAGACCTAGAGAGCATGCCGGTTTGATGTGCATCAAATTGTCGCCATCTCACCTGCGGTTTGCATCTTGGATGCGCGTTGGCTGCGGGCCCTGCATCGCCAACTGTGGACTGCGCCTGCGCCCGAGATGCCTCATCAATTATGCAGGCTAGCAACCAAACCAGCCACGAGTTGGCTGTCAATGGCCCTGGCAACATCGGCGATGCGACTTGATGCATCATGACGCCACTACAGAACCACAAGGCATCGGGTCAACATGTCAAGGCCATCAATCACACGACTTCTTGCGTTACAGTCGTTGCACGTGGTTGGTTCAAACTTAGAATGCTTCCGACAGATGATCGCAGACATTGCCATGTCCAGAACAATGCGCCAGTCAACTCCCGCCAGTCGCAACAGATGCAGCACTTCTTAATCCAATCCATTTGTGATCAATCAGGATGCCCGTCACAAGGAGGCACAGCTCGGTCAAACCCCCACCTCAACTTGAACCAGGATTAAGGGCCGCTAGGTTACCATGCTTATCAGGCCGCATAAATATCAGAATTTGGAGGTTCGAACGCTCAATGCAGTTCTCACACACAGGGTGCGCACTGGTGCATGACAATGCAAGTCACCTGCATCAAAAACATTATCGTGGCGCTTGCAAAGGCGAGCTATGGCCATCATAAGAATAGCAACCAGCCGGCTGTGCTCCATCTGCTCCATATGGGGACAAACGTGCTGCATTTGCCCCAACACTCACATCTGGACCACCAACCGGGCTAGTGCGGCCATTACTGGTGGCAGGCGGTAATTTCTGACCAGGTTATGTTTTTTTTTCCAGATTGTGATTATCTACTGTGTTTGCCTCTGTCAAGAAGCCGCAACAACAAGAAGACAACAAACACAAGGCAGCCGAAACCTTCTGCCGCAAGGTGTGACCTGCAGTGCCTTGGAACGGTCTAATCCATTATCATCGCAAGCACATGATCTAGTACAGCTTAGCTGCACATCGCTATAGGGCACTCAACACCCATCTGCGGGAGTTCAAACTGCAAAATGAAAGTGTCGTAATGTCAGAGCAACCTCAATCTTGACACCCGTCTCCACTTCATAACTTCTGATGGAAATTTGAATGACTGCACACGGTAACCACACTCCACACGACATTCCACATCTCCACACGACAATTTGCACTATTGCTCGCTGCTGTCGCCTTCGGCCAACCGCCTGCGGGCCCTTGCCAACCGCTGTCGCGCTCCTTCCGCCTTCAAACCCGCACCCGCGCCCCGCCGCCCCGCACTCCGCCCCCCCGCCCCCCCCCCCCGCCCGCCCCAACGCCGCCCGCCTGGACACTGCCCTCCACTCCTCCTTCCCCTCCTTCCCCTCCGCTTCCCCTTGCCCTTCAATCCCTTCTTCCCCTGCCGCTCCCTCCTCGTCCTCGTCGTCCGCCCACCGCCCTTTGGCCGCACCCCCCGCGTCCATGGCGGCCTTGAGGCGCTCTACTGCGAGTGCAGCCTGCGCCAGGGGGTCGCTGCGCGGCCTGACAGTCCACTCGTAGTCCACACCCTCAAAGGGCACGGACTGGGACTGGTCAAACACATCCTGTGGAAGAGGTGCACGGGCAGAGCATTCAACTTTAGCACATGTCTGGCATGGCTGCACAAGGGTCACAACCTTGTGTTGAGATGGGCGCAAGGTCAGTGTATCCCAGGGTAGTGTTTCAGGTTCATTCACCACAACCACGCCACCTTGCTAAGGATGGACACACGGATACCAGCGGCGGAATTGCTGAGCTTGCAAGTGAGAACCAAGAATGCACCTGCTGTGTGCGCGGTATGATAGGACTGTGCGTGCAGCCCGGAGGGGGTGTAGTCCTAGAATCAAAGTGGGTTTTCTTATCAAGCCAACAGCCTTATCACGCCAGCAGCCTTACCCTGAACATGGGGTGTATGTCCTCCACATCAATGAGAGGTCGGCCTGACGCAAGCCTGGGGCCCACCACGGGGTGCAGCGACCACTTCATCAACACCTGAAACCAAAAAGCGTACACAGACATGGTCGTGCATGGCCAATGCAGTGACCTGCCGCACATGGGGTGCTCAACCGCACGTCAAACGCAGTTGAATGCATATGCGAGCACCAGCCAGAAACATCACACTCAAACCCTTGCTTGATAATCCTCAACTTGATAATCCTCAACTCTGGCCCAGCCCGGGATCCTCTTCGCACCCTTGACCGAGCCCAGCCCCTCCACACCTCTTCTGAGTACAGCTGCTCGTCCAGGTCCTGTAAGCACCGCAGCACTCCCGCATCCAGCGAGGCAAGAGCCTGCACAGACCAACATGGTGCAGCGTAAACAAGGGGTGCAAGGCACGCATGTGGGGTCTTTATAAACAAAACATTCGCTTCAAAGGGAGCATTGCTAGTCGTTGTAGAGAGTGAGTATCTATTCAGGTGCAGACAGCAGCTCTTTGACCCTGGCCCTAGCACGTATGCCTTTAATGCTAAGGCTTAAGAACACGTGTCCAGAAAGCGGGACCAGCACCTGCCAAGGCGCATTCAGGCGCGGTCCTGACCCACCTCAATCCGCTCCTCATCCGGTACCAGTGTCTCCTCTTCCTCCCCTTCCTTCTGTTCGTTTCCTTGAGGGTTTCCATCAGGTGTGTCAGCTGCTGACTCCATCGCAGAGCGCGCCAGCAAGTCCTCCAGCCGGCGGTTCATCGTCTGCCTGATGGCGTCCAGCTCCCCTGAGGCGCCCTCCTGCCCTCGGCCCTGCGGCCTTAGACCCTGTCCTTTGCCCTGCCCCTGCTCCTGGTCGGGCCGCATCACCCACCAGCGCATGTCGCCTTGCCCCAGCGCAGACATATCCTGCACGAGTTAGGGCAAAACAATCCACATAAAGGCATTGCAAGAGTCAAGAACGAACATTGTGCATGGATAGAGAGTCGACCCAGGAACAGTCACATCAGGCGCACCAAAGCTAACCATCAACATAGCAGGGCAGAAAACACTTGGACCGCTTCTCCCTACCTGCATTGCCTGTGCCAGGAGTATGCCGGGTCTGCGCATGCCCCAGGACGCGGCCAGGCCATGCAGCGCCTCCCACGCCTCGGCTGCCTCAACAACACGGAGCAACCTGCAACCAAAACCAGCAACGGACTGCGATTAAGCGCACAGGTGCCATGAGCGTTTCAGCACCGCAGCCTCAATGCCTGAGTCCAGGTGCTGAGTAGGGTGCTCATAAAACTTCGGACGGCATCAGCCCCTAAATTCAAAACAGAGCCTTTCCATTTTGCAGGCACAATGCTCGAGACCAGGCGTTCATACAGTTGCGCAGCAATGTTGTGCCTGTGCTTCCCTTCCCATTGCCCGGTCATTGCCTGTGCCCTCCTCCCCACTGTCAGCCACACCTATCAGTGGTTGTCACATCCACCGGTAAGTACAGGGCCCCAGCCGCCCGCAGGTCCTGTGCGGGGCCGCCAACACCATGGGATGCCTGAAGCAGAGAACAGGACAGCAACAAGTGGCGAGCAACCAGCGGGCGTCAGGCAAAGCGTACCAGACTGTTATGACATTTCAACCCCGTCATGACAGGCGCTTCCAGTGTGCAGCTCTTGGCATTCTAAACCCAAACGTGACGTGTGATGACTAAAACATGTCAACTCCAACTGCAATTGCAATAGGAACGATAAAAGCCTAAAACTGAATCTCGCTAGTGCACTGCGCTAATGTAGTTTTCGACTCCCTTATCTGCCTTGCCTGAGTGATCGCCTCCGGTGGCACCGGTGCCAGCAGCTGAGTGCGCAGGTACAGCAGGGCTGAGCGCACAGCGGGGTCGGGCAGGCCAGCGGGACTGAAGACATGCAAGGGAGCAGGGCAGCGGCGAACACACACATTGGCAGCAGGCCAGTACATAGGACAGCATGCTACAGCAGCAACGGTCTTCCCTTGACAGTGTGTCCCGACCCTGCCACATCGTTCGACCCCATCAGCTGTGCCGCCCACCCATAATCATGCTTGCATCCATGCATGCAGCTTGCGTTTCTGCTCATCACTGTAAAACATGGGCAGTTACACTACTCACTGCACAGGTGCTCAATCATAATGCCTGCCTAATCATCAGTGTAAAACATGTGCTGTAGTTATCAGAGGCACAATTCGCTGTCCCGCCTTTCTATGAATACCTTTGGTCGTTTACTTATGCCTTTTGACATTTACTTATCATTCTGTCGTTCACTGGAAACTAACGTCACACCCACCCTGCCTCGAGGTCCTGTCGCATGAGCTCCGCTAAGTCCCCCAGCGCCCCCTCCAGCCGCACCGCCAGCTGCCCAGCCGCCATGCCGCTCTGCGCTAGCGTCTCCTCGTCAGTCACGCGCGCGGCCGTGGCGAGGGAAAACGCCGCTCTGTAAAGCAGGGCAGTCAGAGCCATTGTCAGGGCCTTTGGACACTACTTCATCAGTAAACGTAAGACCGTTGTCACACATATGGTCACACACATGGACATAAGCTAATAGCAGCAGATTGTGGTCATATCGCCATACAAAAGGCACATTGTCGACATTAGGCAGGCAAGAACGGACAACATGTGGTCGCTGGCATTTGATCTGAAAACCAAAGCGCCCACCTTTTGAGACACTGCATGTAAGCGCTGCCCAGATGGCCTTCCTCCTCCCACCCCGTGCCTGTCTCCGGGTTATACCGCGCGTGCACCGCGTCTAGCCGCACCACCAACTCGACCATGGCTGGGTCTAGCCCAGCAGCAGCGGCGGCTTCCCGCACACCACCCGCCCCGCCGTTCTGCTCGTTGGTCCGCTGCGCCCCGGGGCCATCCTCTCGACTCGCACCATTCTCGCCAACGGTCTTCACGGAAGCAGCAGGTTGGTTTTCAACACCCGCCTGGCTCTGGCTGGCAATGGCCTCATCGGGCTGCAATCCAGCCTCGTCGCCCCCAAGCCCTAGATTTCGCCGCTGTCTGTCTTTTAACACGCCGGCGTTTGACTGGAGCGATTCCGACATGCGCGGTGCGATCATGCCTCTTTCCACCAGCACCTGTCGAACACGAGAAAACCTTGTTTCCATATCCCCACCCGTATCCAAATCTTCAGTTGCAGCGGGCTGACCCTGCTGCTGGGCTTCTTGGAACGGCCATGTCTGGGATTCTCCTGATTGCCTTGACTCCGGCCCTCCGAACATCGATTGTAATCGTGGGTCAGTTGTCGACCCAAACCGAGGGTCGAGCAGCGGCGCTTGTTCTCGCAGTTCGGGCGGCAACTCAGGCACCGCGAGCCCTTTCTCTCTCGCTCTGCGCGCCAGCTGCGCATGCTTCCTGCGCGCCGCCACCGCCTCCGCTGCTTCCCATCGTTCCACAATGCCGCCCACCTCCCGGTACGCTTCCTCGTGTGCCTGGAGGGTCACCAGCAGCTGCACAGAAGGCCACAAACATTATCTATCATTATATTACATGAACAGACTTGAGTATACATGGAGGGTCACCAACAGCTGCACAGAAGGGACACATACCCAGACAAGAACAAATTGACGTCCATAAAAATGCACACGATGCATTTCCAAAGGTCAACAGCGGAAGACTGCAACTCGTTCTCTAGAGCCGCTCGTGCCTGGCACACCGCTGCTTTCTGGAGCCAACAGTGCTGACACATCACACTTGCCACGCTTGGCCATTCTAATGTATACCCCTCGGCCATGCACATGCTCATGTACGTTTCCCTCCACGTGCACTGCCTCCCAAGCGCCCGCACCTCACCTCTGGCAAGCGCTCCCTCTGCTGGGGTGTCAGCTGGGACACTCGGCGGCGCATGGCGGCAGGGTTGGGCCAGGCGACCGCACTCCATCGGACTGGCGAGCCGGGGCGCCTGCGCCTTCCTGCAGGGACCTGCGGAGCACATGGCGTGTGCAAGGACGTAACATCAGCAGAGCAAGCAACGCCCAGGACGTAACAACACCCCCGGGACAACAATCCACAACCAGTGGGTGGCCTGACAATCAAACGCTGCTCATGCCCAAAGTGTTACACTGGACTGTGAGCTGTTCTCTATTTATGAAAGCTCCACGCCATTGGCGAAATGGCTGCCCTTCACACACCTGTGATTTGGTTGGGTCGGGTCCAAGCAGGGCGTCCATGACTTCTGCAAGCTCAGGGCCCAACTCCTGGAGAGTGGCAAACATGTGACGTCATGTACATGCATTGATCAGGCATGCCAGTTGCGAGCCAATATCGCTGGTGGGAAAGTGTGCTCTCAATGCGCAAGAGTAATTGACCAGGCACTTGTCGCATGGAGGCCTTCACAGCCCTTTACTTTGATTCCTGAGTGTGTGGCAGGCAGTGTTGCTGATGTGCATCACGCTGACAAGAAATGAAAGTGAAAGATGATCAAATGTTATGCAACAGACCGGGCAGAAATACTATCCGCTCACATTCACAACGTTGTTTTGAAGAAGTCTATGAAGGTAAGCAGGCTGCTCAACAAGTTAAACGTTGGCTTCTTGCCTGTGCCCCAGGCACTCCCGCACGCACCTCACGCAAGACGTCCTCCATAACAGGAGTGAGAAGCTGTTTCTCCCACCAACCCATGTCGTTGTAGGGGCTGTAAAGCGCTTTCAGCACTTCTTGCTGAGCCTCCGGTGACAAGGCATCAAACTGTGCTTCCAACTGTGCATCATTTTGGGCATCCATGGTTTGAAGCAGGGCTGCTCGCTCCTCTGGATCAGTCGCACTGGCTAGCATCTGGGCCAAGGCAGCCGTTTCCGGTGCATTGGACGACTGGTTCAGAGATGCCACGCCTGGCAGAACTTGAGGATTTTGAAAATTGCCGGGAAATTCCAGAGGGGGGCTGGAAGAAGTGTCTAAGCGGCCCTCAGGCAGGGGCACTGGCACCAGCACGCCCTTGCGTGATTCGCGCTGCTTGGCACGCTGCGCACGTGCTGCCTCACGTTGTGTCCTGTCAGGGGTGTCCTTGGGGCGCTGGCTGGCTGCTGGGCGGGTGTTGGTGTCTGGCCTGGGGCCTGGGGTGGGTTGCTGTGGTCCGGCTGGCCCATCGTTGGCTGTTGCATGTATGCTGGTGTGTGTAGGACGTGAGGATGTGCTGGGGTGGTGCAGACTGCAAGGTCTCAGGCAGATGTTGGCTTGCTGGGGTACCAGCAAGCGTGCATGCCGCCAGTTATCACTGGCATGATAGCTGCCCTGGGCAGTCCTCCAGGGTTGCCTCATTTCTTTCTCCCCCTGTCTGTTCAGCAGGTGTCAGCAGGCATATCACGATGGGCAAAACACTGCCCCGAGACTGTGCGTTTCTTTGCCGGTTTCATTGCGGCGGGCGTGTTAAACTCGTTTGCGAAACATGGCTGGAGAGATACTGCACAGGAAGTGGAATACAGTTGCTTTGGTTGGAATATATGTTTAACTGTCCCTTGGCGGCACCCGGACACTATCAAGCCATTCTGATCGCGATCAATTCATTGAAGCGCTACATACAACTGCGGTAACCCTTGATCTAGGAAACCTGGCAGATATCGCGCCAAAACCCTTCGTGGGGGAGGCCAGAACAAGCTTTCTCTCTGCCTGCCGTAGCGTGCACACACCAACGCTTCGCCAGTATAATTATGACGCTGTTGTCGACATCGGCTTCTCAGAGCGCGGCGTGCAACAACCGGCGGCTCGTCTCGGATGTTAATCATCGCAGCTCGACCTGCCCCCAGCCCTCTGCAGCCGTCACAGGCAATCGTCTCTGCCATGCCCACCTGCATTGGCATGGGCCACAGCCAGCGGGTTCCACTACAGAATGCCGTAGGCGTCGGCGCACAGTCCGACCCTGCATGCCCAGCATGACGGGATCAAATCAGCAAGCACGGCAAGACAGCTTCATGCAGCCAGTTGCTTCCAGCCAGGAAAGCAGCAGCAGTATCACTAGTAGCAGCCCCAACTCTGGCAGCAGCAGGTTCACTGCAGAATACATCGACAAGGTGCATCAGCTGGGCGACATGATGACATTGGACATGGCGCAACAGATGCGATCCAACATGTCTGGAGAGGAGCTGCGGCATTTTGAACAGCTGCTTGACGACATCAACACTGTTCATGGCGGCTGGCACTTAGCTATGGATGCGCTGGAACAAGACAGCACTGACACCACAGTGGATGACCCGGTCTACTATCTGCCTAGCCAGTCAGACATTGACCCGTCTGGATCTGTTACGCCATCATCCATGTCAGCCACCGGGCTGCAGCTGCCTAAGGATTTCAACAGGTGTGTGCAGGGTATGCAGCTTCAAAGGCCACAGCCGTCCATTCTTGTCACACTGCTGCCAGGTAGACACAACAAACCTTTTGCTCGATGATGGCATGTGGGTGCAAGGTGTGGCAGGCTTTGTGAGCGTCAGGTCATGTTGCAATCACAGCCTGCCCATCCAGTAGTCAGCACATGCCGGTCCTTAATTAGATCTGAGGCAGCCTGATGACTGCACAAGCACTCAGACACACACTGTGGGCAGTTGCAGGTGTAGCCAGATGTGCTGGTGGTGCATTTGAAGTGTTGCCCATTGAACTCCTCTACTTCATGCACGGTCAAAGGGCAAAACCTAGGCAGGCAATTTAGCCACATGGGTCAGAGTTGATGCCGGACTGACGTGTCCTTATCACCCCTGCCATCCATGCAGCTACCTACGTCAGTACGTGTTGGTGGGCGCTAGCGGGCAGCAGGTGGAGGAGGCTCTGGAGGTCATGGGGCGCGACCGCATGGCACGCATAGGCATGTGAGTGTGGGGTGGGCACGGTACGGCAGGCTTGGTTGGTTGGGTGTGCATCATGAGCCATCATCGCATCTTCGTGGTGTAGAGCGAAGCATTACAAGCAGCGGGCAGCTTGTGCTAGCAGTGACACCATATGACCCTTGCCATCACATGATTTGTGCAGGTTGTACGAGGACCTGGTGGCGTTTGAGCGCAGTCCGGTGCCGGATAAGCAACTCAAGAGCAAGGTACGGCCATGAGTAGGGTCAGAGCACATGCAGCATGTAGCCGTAGTGTCACCTGGGTGTACGATTACAGTGCATGTGGACTGCAATGTGGCCTCGTGATGCGGTCAACACAGGTGCCTGGAAGAGTGCTAGTGGGTCGTTCCCGTTGGCCACTCAGCCGTTGGAAAGTGTCGCACCCGGCCGGGCAGCTTGAGTGGCAGAGTTATCTTCAGCCGCCTGTCCACCCTTTTTGTTTGTCTTCTGTTCATGCTTGATTGGTTGTCTGTGCATCATGCAGTTTGAGGAGCTTACTCAGCGCATGAGCACTATCATGTCGGAGGTGCAGGCAGGTGTGCTGGGCGACAGCCAGCAGCCAGCACCACCACAGCAGCGGCAGGGGCAAGGAGAAGTACAGGCAGCCGAGGCAGCAACGTCAGGGCAGCCGGCATCGCAGAAACAAGGGAGGGGAGTGCGTGCAGCGGATCGACAGGCACGTCCTGGGTTTTCTAATGGCTCAGGGCTGCAGGACAGTCAGGCAAGTGTGTCACACAGGCAACAGCAGACGCAGGTTCCAGAAGCAGCTGGCTCCAGCACCAGTGGGGCCGGCACCAGCAAGGCATGGGGCAGCAGCTGGGTGGGCAACTGGTCCGGCGGCCAGCCGCAGCGACGTGGCGGACAGCACCAGGTACAGAAGCAGCAGCAGCAGCAGCAGCAGGTATCGCCCCAGGGCGAACTGTCCACCCCACAAGCTAGTGATAACAGATCAGTGGCGACAAGCATGCCAGCTAGTCCTAGCGGCAGCACAGCCAGTCAGCAGCCCAGCCGTAGTGGGCCTATGGCAGCCCACACAGCTGGTCCAGTACCTGTGATGGCTCAGGCAGAACGTGCCATTCAGGCGCCAAGGCATTCAGAAGAAAGACGCGCCCTCCAGCTGGCCGGTAGCAATGTGGTGACAATGGCGCCTAACCTCCAGAGGCAGACTGCAGCAGGAGCAGCAGGCAGCAGGCAGTTGCGGGACAGGTTGGTGGCTGCTGCACTGGTGCCAGCAGCGCAGCAGCAGGCAGCAGTGGCGGCAGCTGGTGGGTGGCAGTCCAGCGGCAGTGCAGCTGCAACATCGGCCAGAACAGCGACCTCACTACGACAGAGTGTGGGCATGGCAGCAGCTGGTGGGACGGGGCCTCGCCCGTCGGGCCATGAGTGGCTGGTGAGGCAGCCGGTAGACCTGTCTACGTCATCCACATGGGCGTGGGCGTCCCGCCTGCCACGGCCTGCAAAGCAGCCCGCACTGTCGGAGGCACCTGTGGGGGCAGGAGATCAGGGCATTACCGCAGTGCCAACGTCAGCACCTGCGTTGTCCAGGCAGCTGCCAATGATGAACGAGACAGCGGAGGGCCGAGCTCCGGCGCAACAGCAGCCAGCACGCAAGGACGTCGGCGTAAGGGTGCTGAGGCGGGGCGGGGTGGCTCCAGGGGCTGCCGCGTGATGCTCAGGTTGCAAGGCCTGGCCACCTTCC
Source organism: Chloromonas sp. AAM2 (assembly GCA_004335635.1). Taxonomy (NCBI): domain Eukaryota; kingdom Viridiplantae; phylum Chlorophyta; class Chlorophyceae; order Chlamydomonadales; family Chlamydomonadaceae; genus Chloromonas; species Chloromonas sp. AAM2. Next base: position 21,361 of record QAXH01000917.1, on the reverse strand, counting down.
AGGCTGGTTGCCTGTATCATTATCACAGCTGTCATGCCAGGCAGGTACCTGGTTTGGCTGGTGCCAACGTCAAGGCCTATGATGCTTGCCTCTGATCTGCAGCTTGCCCCATACATTGACACCCATACACTGACAATTACTTATGCTTTTTGACTGGTGCTCATTTGTTCGCGCATGCCAGATCCAAGCAATGCTTGGCAGGGCTGTCCGTCAGCCATGCGCTGTGCATAGACAGCAATTGTACATGGGATATGCTCATCTGGATAGTGACCATGCCAGAGCAGCCTAGGCAGACTTTCTTACGACGTGCCAGTGCTTTGCCTCACATGTACGTGCAAAGCATGGCTGTTCGAGTTGAAGATTTCCACAGTTGCCATGCATGCAGCTTATAATTAATATCTGGCTGTTCGGCGTGCAAAACGATGTTTGCTGCCATCCGGACCACCAGCAGTTTGTGTCCTACTCCTGGTGTTTGTTTGCTGCTTATCTGATCAGCAAGGCATGGTGTCCCTGTATGCACGGCTCATCACCTTTTGAACACTGTTTTGACCGAGCAGCGTTGGACCAACCATTGCACCTGTGTGAACTGGTGCGCATGAAGCATTGTTGATTGGTGTGTGTTTGTACGTCGCCAAGCCTGGCTTCTGTCACAGCCCCTGTGGACTCATATGATTGCCCTCTAAACGGGCACTTTTGAGATTTCGAGGCAAAGCCAGCTTACAAGCGATTACATCGACGATGCCAGTGGAATTTTGTCGAGCATGGACATATGTACAGAAATGAAGGAAGTGCAGCGGGTTTTGCTTTGTAACCAACCTGGGTTGAAGGCCCTTGGGTCTGAGGATGGGCCGCTTTATCTAGACCAACCACATGTTGAACAAATCAAAGATGTTTTAGCCAGTCTGTCAATCACAATCTGGGGGACAAATACGCCTTCTCTCAATCAATTTTCAGTGATTTCTCTCAATCAAACTCTGATCACCCCACGCGCATTTGCTCAGCATGCATTGGTTTGCTCAGCATTGGTTTGCTCAGCATGCTCTGGTTATAGGGTCCGGTGGAACTTTCAGCATAACTGGAAGGCCTCATTAAAGTCACAAGGTTGCCGAAATGAGGCATAACATCTGGGACGTCCGTCCCCGCTGATCAACACCCTCATCAGCATCACCACCGAGGACCTTGCACCACAACACATGACAGTTACAGATGTTGCACCACAACACATGACAGTCTCACACCAGACTCATCCTGTTCAGATGTCCACACATCGCAGACATGTCAGTCACACCACCCACAAATTGTCCCAAAAATGGCAAACTTCTTGTATACGATGGCATAACTAGCCATTGTAAGCCAAATTGTCCTGGTGCCTTGCCTGACCTTTTGTACTGCTTGCGACGACCAGACCAGACCAGAAGCCAGGCTCAGAAAAGAAGCAGCCGACGCATGTGCCGCACACATTATGAGGACACACGTTACGTCAGATCTGGAAGACGAAACAGCTGCAGATGTGATCTGGACCCTGGGGAAATAGGACTGATTTGTATCCTATATTTGTTTGTTGAGCACGGAATCTGTAGAACAACGAGAGCCCGTAAGGTGCGGATTGGCTGTGACCTCCTCTCTTGCAGCAGCATGCAACAGTTGTCCGCAGCGCAGCACACGGAGCAAAGTGGAGCACACCCACATCCATCTGTTATACGCACACCTTGCGCATGAGAGTGTTGGTCCAGCGCGCTTGCAGGGTTGCCGCGGATCTTGCTGGCCTGTCGACATGTTGAAAGCGCACCTGATTCTTGCTGCTTTCGCGCTATGCTCCGTAGTGCACGGTGAGCAGTAGCGACTGGAACAAACTAGCGTACGCGATGCATTGGAGGACCAGCTGCAATGCGCCGGTAGGGTCCAATTCAAAAGAAGCAAGTCTCCCCAGCAACATGCAGGTGCAATTGAGGCGCCAGCCATCGCGAACCGTGACGTAGACGGCTCCATTGTTGTATCGGGCAACGACAACTATGCAGCAACTGCAGCGGCTTGTGCGGAGCAGTGCCGCAACAACACGAATTGCAACCTTTGGGTACGCAACTCAAGTTCTGCTGGGTAGGGTGCTGCACATACCACTGCCAGACACGCCTGATCCAACGGTGATTAAATTCCGATGTTGGCAGTGCATGAGCCTTCATCAACATCGACACTGCTCACTTTTGTGCGCAACTAGACCCATGGCATCAACAAACCAAAGGATGGACGTCGGGGATACTGTTGATGGCTTTTGCAGGTGTGGTGTGGACACAGCCAAGGATGTCACAGTGGGCAGCAGGGTTCGTACGACCGTGATCTCAGCAAGTAGGTTGAGGTCCAGATTCATTTGATCGTTCGTTGCAAGGGCAGGTTACAATCAGGGCTAGTGACCACAAGGGCAAGCACAGAAGCCAAGACGCTCTGCTGATGACTCACTGGATTGAGCATGCAATGGGCACTTCCGGCGACAACCCCTTTCGGAGCATCATGTTGTCTAGCGTCATAGCCTCGCGTCAGCTGCATAAGCATGTCATTCTGCAGGTACCGACAGTGCTGGCTCAAGTACGACAACCCGAAGGCATCAGGCTTTCCTTTCTGGAAGAACACGCGGGACCAGGCATCTGGTTTCATCTCCGGCACCACTGCTTCAGGCGTCAACGACACTTTGAGCATCGACGTAGCGTACAGCAACTGCAAGTGCAAAGCATCTTGGAGCGCGTGGGTGGACGGCACTTACAGCAAGTTCCAGGCAAGTCTGTGTGATGAAGAACGTGGGGAATTTCACACGACTGTGCACATTTCTTTAGCACCTTCAGACTGCACCCAAACGTAGCCCTGGCGCAGCTCAAGGTCGGCGGGTTCCAGTTGTTGTAGCGTCAGAGCTAGACTCCTCAGCTTTGAGACTGGTCGCCGTTCACTCGCGTTCCAGCCCCGTGACGGGCCATCAGAGACGCGAGCGTCTTGCCTGCAGGGCGTCTGTGCCAACCCCAGCAGCAACTACTCGCCAGAGTGCGAGGTCGACGCCAGCAGCTGCCAAGGATCGGGCGTAAGCAGCTGCCCGACGCCACAGGTGCGTCGTGTGCTTATGGCGCAGGAGTCGCATGGTTTGTTCGCCGTTCCGCTGGCTCATTGGTCGTGCAATGGCACGGCCGCTGTCCGCAAATACGAATCCATGACCAATCGTGCGCCTCTGGATTTGGTTATCTTGCAGGCTTGTAACGCCTTGGTAGGCGTTGACCTGGACGGTACTGTCATCACAGCAGGCGACGCCAACTACCAGGCCAGCGCAGAGGACTGCTGCGCCAAGTGCGCCTCGACCAAGGTGGGAGATGAACAGTCGATACCTCCGTCCAGGCGTGGCCTGCTTGCTTTTCACGCGTGGCTAGTCACCTCTCCATTTGTTTAGTGCAAAAGAGCCTTCCTGAACAGGTTACAGGGCTCAAACTCCTGCTGTTGTTCCACACGCTCGTCGTTCTTGCGATGATGCTCTGCTCTGCTAAGCAACATTCGGCCTGGACTTCGCGCTGCAGGGCTGCCAGGTGTGGGTTTGGTGTAGCGACGCGTCTGGGTGTGGCAACGGTGGCCTGCGCACCTTCCGCCAGTGCTGGCTCAAGCAGGGAGACCCGAACAACCCTATCGGCAAGCCCAACGCTGCACCTGGATGGATCAGCGGGGTCAGGATGGCATACCTCACCTAGATGCCCAAGCGAGTCACCGTGAAGCTTCTGCCTTGTGCTGAACTCACAGCGGTGTTGTTGTATTTGTGGATGCAACGGTCCACTGTTTCCATGTCCATGTGTCTGGCTGCAAACTAACAAAACAGTGTCAGACCAACGCCAAACCCTCTGAATGAAGAAAGACTGCTCTTGGATTTCATTGTTTTCGCACTGGTCAGCTACGTTTGAAACGTCAGCTTGGACATCCTGGTTTCGCCAGGCCAGCTACCAACATTCCCACGTGCAGCATGAACTGTCACCAATTGCCATACGACGCGATTGCCAGTGGCTGGAGCTCAATGGCACTTTGTCACACTGTAACTCTCGGGATACAGGAGCTTGTAAGAGCTGTTCAAGTCACCACACAGCCACCAGGGTCTCAGATGAATTTACCAGAGGGAGTCAAACCTGTCTAGGGCAGTCGACAGTTTGTTTGTAAACCCTAACCCCCCCAACCCCTAGGCTTTACACTGGTAGCCAAGATATCGCGTAGCTGTTATCCTAATTGATGCTGTGCATGTCATGTGCCACAATTACTGATGGGGTGTAGTGACCGCTCCATAGTTCGTACCAAACGTGTCTAAATGGCAGTCTATTTGTCTCTCACAATGGATAAGGTAAACTAAATATGGACAAAGATGTGAGTGAAGTGGCTGCCTGAGTGTGACGTAACGACCAAGAATGCACGGACGTGCGGGTCGCTACTGGGCTCTTATGTGTAGACGCTGCAGAGTCGACGTTACATCGGGCCGTCGCACTGAGTAGGATCATGCAGGGCAGGGTGGTATGGCTAGGGTATGCCCGCTAGCGCTGCCACGCTGGGCAGCACGTAGTCGGGTGCGGCGTGTGCCGGCGCGCCCAGCGCCTGCTGCCGTGTGGTGACGCCTGTGAGCGGCAGCAGGGTCACAAGGCCCCCTTCCAGACCCAGGGCTACGTCCGTGTCAAGCCGGTCGCCCTGTAGTGTGGGGCCGCAATTCAAAGGTATGTTAGAGCTGGATGGACGTGATTTCGTTGAATAGACAGGAGTTCGCAGCACACATGAGAGTGGGAAGGGTCAGGAGCAGGCGACCGTTGTGTGGATGGCCCGAACAAGGCTAACAAACGAGTGTCTACAATTGATTAAACAACACAGATTGTTTCTTTCTGAGTTATCACACATGGCCGTAACTTGGGCACTAGTATGCAACAGTTATTGAACCAAAGGAGTAGTAGCACCCTGTTGTTGTCCACTAACCACAATGGCAGTGCGTGAGGGGTCCAGGTTGAAGTGCTGCAGGAGGAAGGGCAGCAGCCAGGGACCGCCCTTGCCCACAACCAGCTGCAGTCACAACAGGCAGGACAACGCAAGGGAGGTATTACTGGTGGAGGGGCATGCTGGCTGTCGTGATACTGGCACTGAATTGAGAGAGATAGTCAGTGTAAGATTGCAGTGGTTGCCAAGCGGAGGACTATGTCAAGCGCGCTCGATCATTGCATTCACATCTCGTGTTGCTTTGTAATGCCGGCTTACGCTTTCAACTGGTTTCAGCGGGCATACCAAAACCCATCACCCCGATATCGTCAGCCAGTCGCCTCCAAAGCCAATTTGATTTCGTCCTACCAGATTCTGGCAGTGGCACTGCTTGTCACACTGGCTCCTCCCCCCACCGGCCCTCGTGCTTCCCACATAGCATCTGATTGGGATGAACCTTATTGAATGCTGCATCACTAGAATTTGACCAACTCCCTGCCTAGGTCCTGCTCTCGCCTGCCTGCCCTGCCTGCCTCAACCCTTGACCATTTCACGCACCGGTTGCCTGCCACTTGCCGCCACAACGGCTGCTATCAGACATCCAGTCCCCGGCATCATCCGGTTCAATGGCACACTCGTTTGCTGGCTTGTGCTACCGTTTCCATGGCTGCTGCTAGTACTTGGGCTGTCTGAGGATGGCAGGGGTGCATGAGGCCGGGCACCGTTCAGCGGGGGCCCGATGGTGTCTGCATCATCGGGATTGGTTGCCACAAACAAGCAGCCCGGCAGCTCGCGCAAACAGGCTGACGCATATGCCTGCAAGAAGCGTCAGTGGTGAGATCAGGAGCAAACAGGCTGATGCATATGCCTGCAAGAAGCGTCAGTGGCGAGATCAGGAGCATACTGTAAAGCAGCAAAAGGCCACGGAGCACGCTTTGAAGGTAGGCTTGAATGTCAGAAGAGACGTGTACAAGGTGGAGTGGTGCAGCCTGTTTTTCGTATTGTGCCGGGTACACTACTTAACATTGACAAACTTGCGTGATAGTAAGCACCTTCCGCAACCTTCTTGTCACGCAGGTGGCATCCGCAACTCTCACTCACCAAACGTGTGTAATCAAAGGCGGGGTCCCAACTGACTAAAACGGCTCCAATGTCCGCATCCAACTGAATCGCTGCCAGCTTGTCAGTGTCAGTTAGCAGGGGAGGCCGCCAGCCCACACCGCCCACCCAGGGAATGCCGGCCAAGGAGAGCTCCTGCAAGACAGGAACCATGCATTGTATGCTCATCGCTTTGTCTGGAAAAGGAACAAGGACAGGAGCCACGTGCGTATCTTTGGTGAGTTGCATGGTCATGATCAGTTTCTTGGGTATACCTGAGCCTCTGCTGTGCGTTCTCATGGCATGTTAGGTTCTTCGCTCTAATTGCATGCTTATCATTTTGTCTGGAGCAGGACAGACATGCTCAGCAGTTTCTTGGCTGTGTTTTCTTCTCTTTTCCTGTAGTTTCTTCTGCTTATCAGACTTGTTCGTTACCCCTGAACTAGCCTTGCGCCCTTTCTTGTTCCCACTGAGCCTGTTCCTTCCCATCCTCAGTTGCCCACCAGCCTTGTTCATGGCTTATGATCGACACAGGCCAGGGCCACCAGCGTCCCCATCATACGCGACAATCCTCAAACCGGCCTTTCCCTATTCTTCACCTGCTCAACTCCTGCGTTGCCCAGGACCAGCACCTTCTTGCCACCTCCCCCTACCCCTTCAGCTCCTGGCCGGTATGAGGGGTTGGAGGCAAAGCCCTGTGACTCCAGGTAGGCCGCCGCAGCGTACGAGGCAGAGATGATCTGAACGGGGCAGGGACCGCACGTGAGTGCAGAGATGCTTTTTGGTTTACGGTGAAGGTCAACCCTGACTTGCCATAAGAAGCCAGGATGCAGGCCCTTGCTGTATGTGTTGGAATCGTGAACGATGAGCCTGTCTGACTTGCAGCACAGAGGCTTTGGGGCAAATGCGACGAGGTATGCACAATGCTTGAATCTTGTGAAGTGCATATTTGTTGGCAACACGGCACAACATGATGTGAGTGCATGTGTGCATGGCCGCACCTCATGTGCTTGTACGTCCAGACCAAGGGAAGTGAACTTGGACACATAACTGCAGTGCGACATGGCAGCGCTGGCTACGATTTGCAAGGCAGTGCGGGGTAGAAGCTAGGCTTGGACTCCAGCAGCCTGACACTGGAACAGCCGAAGCTGAAGCTTCAGTTTGTTGCAAAGAGCTGTGTTTTTGGCAAACATGACAAGCCTGCGTCCTCTTCAGAGAGGCTATGCTGGCTAGGGTACAGAAGTGACTGTGACCCTTGCAACATATCAACATAAAATCGTAAGTGTTCCTGGTTCAGGCCAGTATCAGTCTTGAGTGTGCATCCTGCGTTAGTGAGTCGCACCTTGCCCTTGACTTGCTTGCGTTGTTAGTCACGAACAGGACCCGCTTGCCCCGGGCCCGCAGCGCTTGCAGCGCCTACGGAGCACGCAGTTGGAGACACGAACACCACACACTGCAAGCGATGCTGTGGGCTGGTATATGCGAATGCCTTGTTGTGCTAATGATGGTCTAGCATGTTGAGCTAATGATAGCCAAGCATGTGAGCAAGGGACGGTGATGAAAGGCTGCAGTCGCCGTCACCTGTGGCATTCGCCTACCTGAGCTGCGCCGGGCACCTGCCGGGATCCGGTCCATAGCACACCTGCAGCGCCAGAAGCAAGATTGATATTGAATACAGAATCCCAGTAGCGTCAGTGTGCGACCTTGACATGTAGTTGTCCAGGTCTATTGCCATCATTGTGCGTTTTTAAGCCCTTGCCAGTGCCTTTGCGCAGACATGTCAGAACAATTGCACAAACCAAAAAACAATTTTCATTCAGAACAAAGCCTGGTCTAATCAGACTCCATTGAAGAATGAGGTGTGTAATTCAATGAATGCAACTATGGTTTAGTCAGGCTCATCCAAGTTAAAGCTCACTCAGAGTGAGGCGCATCTGATCCGCATTGCCATGCCATCCCAAAGACCTACCCACGCCCCACCATCGCAATCAAACAGTATGCAGTCCAAACAGTCAAGTACGGCAGGTGCGGTGAGATGGTCAAGCTCTTGAGGCGGCCCACGGGCAGGCACAGCTTTGGCTTTTGAAACAGTTGGATGAGCAGAAATGCTGTGGCAGCGCTGGGTCATGGGTAGCCTTGATGGACGTGCCCACATCCTCTCAAATGATGCACGTTCATATCCTGGTTGGTGCATTGGCGTGTAATGGGGAGAACATGGGCGCTGGCTCGGCGACAATTGGACAAGATGGGCGGCGTAGGCACGTACGAGCCTTGGCCGTCCAGCACCACGTATCAAGATCATGCTTGCTACGGCTAGCCTGATGCACGAACAGCTAGACATACTCGGTGCATGGCGGTTATCAGTTACTTCGCATCCCAACCAAGTGGGCATTGCGCACATTGATGCGCCCCGTTCCGTTCTACTGTCCGTTCACACGCGAGGTCATGCAAGTCAGGTCAAATGTACGAGATGATGCAAGCATGCACGTTTCAAACCTGCTTTTGTGCGACGTTTATCAGCAATAACACCTTTACGGAGGAGGCCTCATCGAGACTGTGTTTGCACTTGGCAATGGATAAAGTCAATGGTCAACTTTACTTGACACCTCGGCAGCCATCACGTTTGTGGACATGACCGTGGATTTTTGAGCGCAATCGCACAACCATATATACGACAAACAGCGGAGCGTGGCAATGTTTGTGCGTGACCGCGAGACAGTTGAGCTGTCACCCAGGCACAGCCATTTGTAGGCCCAGCAGCCATGCCCCGCTACCAGCGGCATGCGCGCAACCTCAGCTCTGCGGATTTGGAAGACGGTATGGCCGAGGTAAAAGCACAAGCACAGCCATGTGAACATACGTACAGGGTGTCCACTTGCCATGCAGATGCCCAATGTCAAGCCCAATGTGGAACCCAATGTGAAGCCCGATGTGGAGCATGAAAGAAATGCCATGTCTCGCCACTTCTGCAGGACATGCACGAGACGGACTCCATGCTACCCTCCGCAGGCCGCAGCAGCAGCACCATGCCCACACAGCCCGCACAGCTGCCTCCCGCTGCCCGGCAGGGCAGGGCTACCAGCACCATAGCCCTACCTTCCAGCCAAATCCAACGCCCCTCACGTGCTGCCCTAGGCTCAGCATCCATGACTCATGGGTCAGCACAGCAGGTAACCAAGGCGCTCTCGTTCTCTGACATATCATATCTTACGATTCCATAACACTATCAACACAGTCAGCCTCTCACTGAGATTCTTGATCACACTCATACGTCGCTGATGTTGCAGGGTTTGTCACAGGCTGAGGCTCTGGAGGGCGTCTGGCGCCCAAGCACACGTCGCTTGCACCAGCACCTCAACGAGACACAGCACCAGCAGCACCAGCAGCAACCAACGTCACAGCAGGGCCCCTGGGAGCAACAGCAGCAGCTGCCAGTACCACCACAAGGGCCTAGTCAAGGCCTTGGCAGCAGGCTGGGTGACAATGGCAGGTGGTCAGCCGCAGGGGGTCCATCCCCGCATCAGGACACCACATCCCGCAAAGCCATGACTCGCAGCAGCGCGGCCGGGACGACACACATACCATACACAGCAGCGGATGCATACGGGGAAGGTGAAGCAGCCGAGGGCGGGGCAGGAGCAGGTGCGGACGTAAGGCGGCCAGGAAGCGGCTACCAGCGCGTGCCAAGTCATTCCGAGCCGGCACCGGCCCTGGCCCGCATGCATGTATCCAATTCCAGCTTCATCGCACCGGGCGCCACACCAGCTGCAGAGGAAGGTCTGTTGGTGCGGCACGGCCACAGGGTGTCCGCAGCGGGGATTGAGATGCAGTTCAGCAGCCCGCCGGGACTGTCACGAGGCACAAGCGGGGCCGGGAGCGCGGGGACGGTGGCAGCAGTACCACCCTCGCTGTCACGCCTTCATATGGCGGCCGGAGCCGGGGGGACACGGGCAGCGGAGAGCTCCACGCCAGGGACACCGCTGTCGCGGGTGGCCAGTAGTGCTGGAGGTGGCAGAAACGGCTCCCATGGCAGCCTGACCTTGCTTGCTGGAGCGTCAGGGGATGGCCGTGGGCTTCTCTCAAAGGAGGCGCAGTGGGACGCTCAGGGTGCTTTGAAAGCAAGGGTGGACGGCAGCACTGCAGGAGCGTTGGGAACTGGTGCTGCGGGTGTGGGTGTGGGTGGTGCGGCGGGGGAGAAGATGGCTCTGCTGGCACCGGTGGGCGCGGGTAAATGGCACGCACAACCAGAGGATGAGGATGAAGAGGTGAGGCCCACGGTGTGCATCAACTTGGGTCAGGTCAAAATGGGGGTGGTGGCAGGGCGGAGTTGACCGGACCTCTAAAACTGAGTTGACTTGACATTATGCTAAAATGGTTGCTTGCTTGATGTGGGTTGATTTCCTGATTCGCCGCCACTGGTGCATGATCAGCTTCCTGCTCATCCACATCGTGTGAGAAAGGAAGACAGCAACCTGCCCCACTCGTTCGTTGCCCCAATTACCTCGAACCCGCCCCTTGAACCCGTCCCTTGTACCCGTCCCTTGCACCCGCCCCTTGAACCCGCCCCTTGAACCCGTCCCTTGAATCCGCCCCTTCAACCTTCCTCACCCTCTGCCGCAGGAGACCTGGACTGACCGCCTGGCCGCCCATCCCACTGTGGTCAAGGCCAACAGGCTGGTGGACACGGTCATGCAGAGCCAGGTGAGTGCCATGCACAAGACTGGGCCTCAAGCAGCAGGTCCTTCAAGTGTTGTCAACGCAGGAAAACACGATGAACAAACTGCAAATGTCGTCCACAAGCCTAACACAACGAGGCCCATCTACAGAAAGCACCAACACCAACACACGTTCACAAAACAACAAGCACCACCACCAACAACACAAGTTCACAGAGCTCAACACAAACACAACAACATAACACTAGGTATTCTCAGTGTCCTCATGAGATGGCACAGACTTCATGAGGCGGCAACAAACGATGAATGAGACTTGGGCTTGCGTGAGCTCGAAGGATGCTCTCCAGAGCCGTGCCTCATGCCTCATGCTGAAACTTTGCCAACCCTAGCCACCATAGCGTGCTCATAATGAAATGATGCAGCCTCTAAATTGACAGCAGACAATGAACGAGGTAATTCAAGTCCTGCTAACCCCATGCTCACCCTAGCCCCTCTGCCGTGCTGCAGGCTGTCGCTGTGCTGTTTGATATCACGGACGTGCTGCTGTTTGTGCTGGACATCTTCACGGACATCATGGTCGTTCAAGTGAGTGACGTGCTTGCCAGGAGTTGTCAATTGAGTCACGTGCTTGCCAGGAGTTGTCAATTGAGTCACGTGCTTGCCAGGAGTTGTCAAGTGAGTCACGTGCTTGCCAGGAGTTGTCAAGTGAGTCACGTGCTTGTCAGGTGTTGTCAAGTGAGTCACGTGCTTGTCAGGTGTTGTCAAGTGAGTCACGTGCTTGTCAGGT
>QAXH01000913.1:0-22048 GCA_004335635.1 Chloromonas sp. AAM2 | reverse complement strand
TGCAGATGTGCCAATACAACCCCTTGGTCGGTGGTAGGGCTTACATACCCCTGCCTAAGGAGCAATGGCGTGATTGCATTGTGGGCGACAAGGGTTGCATGCTGAGAAATGTTAAGCCTAGGTTTGAAGCAGGTCAGATGATGGGTGCTTGTTTGGTCCAGAGATTAGACCGGCGGTGAACGAGCGGTTCTGTATTCGGGTTTGAAGCAAGGCATGGACGTTAAAATGTGAGCTGTCTTCACTGAGCCCCAGAGGTACCGATATTGCTGGTGCTGCTTTTGGTTTGGAGTCCGTTTGTGCGCGCTGGTTTCATCAGCAATGTTCGCGCTAACCGTGAACAATATGCTGCAATAGTGACTTGCAAAGCCCTGGTCTGCTCCGCTTGACCACAGTATGCAAAACATTTCTGGCATGCCTTAACAGAGGAAAAATACCAACTCCTGACTGTAACCAAAGCAACTAATCCTTCACATAATCCTTCACACCAGCCACCTAGCCATTGAAAAACACCTTTGGTATTGAACAGAATTTCAAGGAAACTTCTCGTTCAGGCAAACTCAAATAGTCAACTCAGGAAAACTTGTCGTTCAGAAAACAAGCTCACTCAACTGTCAGGTTGTCTCTGGGAGCGAACGTCTGTCTTCATTGATGAATACGCACCTATGATAGCAAGCAGCACGTATGATAGCGTAGGTAGTATCAAGTCAATGCAATCATAGCAACTGCTCGACTCTGCTCCAGTTAGCGGAGATAGTGCCATCGTCATACGTTCACTGCAGACACACTCCCAATCTCACGGTAATGTCCGTCAAAAACCAACAAAAACAACCAAGTTCAACACGTTCAAAAAGTTCAACGGACAAGCCTTAAATTTACTGGGCATAATGAGATCGGATCATATGGCGTGCTGTTGCACCGGGAACACAACAGCTGGCTAGCAGTGGAATATAACAGTGAGTCAGCACTTGTCGCACGCATTCACCTCAAGGGGCAGTTCAAATGGTGATCAGGTTACAGAGTCGACCCACTGCTCATCGCCATACACAAACCCAGACAGACCTGTGCGCCCACAGACCATCTGTCGCATTAACGGATCGCCCCTCATCCCACCCCCTTCATCCCCCTCTCCCTTCCCCTCCCTCCCCTTCATTTGTGCGTCATATACGAAGCCCTTCTGCCTTACATACTGCCCCCAAGGTCATGTCGCCGTTCCAGATTAGATCATCAATAGCATTAACTGAGCCCCGCACTCCTACTCGATGTCGTCCAGGTCCTTTCCTTCCTGTATGCTAGACTTGTCAATGCCTTTGATCTGGCGAACAGCGATCTGCAGACAAGAAGGTGAGCAAAGCGTTGGACTGACGAAGCTTTGCAGAAAACGCGAGTGCAGAAGTCAAGTCAAGAGGCAAGGAAGCCACACCCATGCTATACTAGCAGAGGGGCTATAAATAGGCAATGGGGATCTTAAAGAAAGACTGTCCGTAAGTGACTGGAGCTGTGCAATTGATGGAGTGCTGGGCTCTGTCGAACAACTGTTAGTTTTCAAGACTATCTGATCCAATCACAGCACTGTCATCATCATCATCATCATTACATGGCTTTTCATGGTTCAACCCACGGTGCTGCAGCTAGACACAATATCTCTCCAAGAATTACGCGCCTGACAATCGTTAAGCCAAGAAAGGTCACTGGTAGCAGGGTGCAAAGTACGATGGCAACACGGTTCCAAGTCGAGAGTGGGGCACCCAGCACTGTCCATTGCGTGCAATTCTGAGCTCTGGAGAACAGCTGTTGCCCACCTTGACGATTCGGTATGTTCCAATGACGTGCAGGATCTGCAGTAGGATGAGCAGTGTGTTGAAGACTGTATAGTGTGGCTCGGGCTTGATTCCGACCATTGGGGCGTAGTAGATTGGCTCACTCAAGGTGCTGCAAGCGCACAAGAGTCAGCGGATGGAACGGGTTGAGGGAAGCGCCTTGTGTTCAAGCAGCCGGGGCAAGGGCACGTTTAACCAAAGCATACAACGATCGACGATTGATCGCATCGCACAGTAGAAGTGCGCAGACCAGCAACACTACGTAGCCGTACCAATGCCCAGTACGTTCCACTTGCTCAGGGTTGACCAGGACGGTGTTTATAAGACAAGCTCTTTAAGCACGCGTCTGAACATGTGCCGCTTACCTTCTGATTATGAAGGCTGGGAAAATGATGTCGCACGTCACCACCCACACCACCACAAACGTTACGAACAGACCCACTGCCGCTCTTGTGCGTCTTGCATACCTGCAGGCTCATTGTACATGCATTACATAGAGAGCAGGATGGATGGCAATCCAGCTGCAGTGCTGAATTGCAAACAGTTGTTGTAATCGATGTGTGTATTTACGCCAGGAAAGCCGTCAGACGACCATTCTGTCAGACGACCATTCTCCTGACAGTCCCCACCTGGCCAGCTTGGCTGCTTGCAGGAAGATGTCTGATACGTCGTGCATCAGCATTACCATAACTCCGATGAGCGTGAAGTTCACGTAGTACGAATAGACAAGCAGGCAAAGGGTGGCCACGTGATGAATGAGACTCTCCAGCCAGGCCTTGCGGCGAGTCTGCGCATAATGTTTTAGATGCAATATCTCAATGGTTAAGCCCCTTCACACTGAACAGAGACACAGCTACACGGGCAGACACTCTGACAGACACACAGGCACATACACAGGCAGACACTCGGGCAGACACTCGGGCAGACACACAGGCAGACACTCGGGCAGACACTCGGGCAGACACTCGGGCAGACACACAGGCAGACACTCGGACAGACACTCGGGCAGACACTCGGGCAGACACTCGGGCAGACACTCGGGCAGACACTAGGACAGACACACAGGCAGACACTCGGGCAGACACACAGGCAGACACTCGGGCAGGCACTCGGGCAGACACACAGGCAGACACTCGGACAGACACACAGGCAGACACTCGGACAGACACACAGGCAGACACTCGGGCAGACACTCTGGCAGACACTCTGGCAGACATTCGGGCAGATACTCTGACAGACACACAGGCAGACACACGGGCAGATACACAGGCAGATACTCGGGCAGACACACAGGCAGACACTCGGGCAGATACACAGGCAGACACTCGGGCAGACACACAGGCAGACACTCGGACAGACACGCAGGCAGGTACTCAGGCAGGAACGCACACGTGCACACGCATACAAATCTGTGCACATGCAGAATTGTTCAACAGGCAGCCCCAGGGTGAAGCCGCCAGTTGGTCAACTGAAAGTCACCATGCAGGAACATGTATGCTCCGTGCCGGATGCCTCAAATACCAAAGCACTGTATAACCATGCTGATAGGGTGCAGCCTCCAAGTTGGCAGGTGAATGACGTTTACCAGACAGTGTTGGTGTAGATTAGTGGCAGATTAGTAACTTTAGTATGCTCCGTTTCAGATGGCTGCTGTCAGTGCTGATGCATTTTATTTTACGTTCAGCAGCACGGATGTGATCCTCAATTGTTGTTGTTGTTGGTGTGTGGACGCGCATGCCATCGCTTGTTGTCGAAATGCCTTCTGGTGGCACATGCGTCACTACACGAATACAAGGGATGGAGTTGCCCGCCGAGTGCAATTGGAGAGGGTGATCAGATAGGCAGGCCGAATGGACGCAGAAGCTTAAACTGGCTAAAATTGTGAGCATGTGTAACCACGGCCATAAGCGCCCACCTCATGGTAAATAGCGTAGTGTATGGCATGCGCATAGAAGCCAGTCTCGGCCACGTAAAGCAGGAAAGCACCTCTGTCAGTCGACTTGCATGGTGGGAAGGCGTAGCAGGTGATCCAGAAATATCTGAGCAAGACAGGTGAAAGCTGTAGTGGTCAGAGCTCCTGAAAACGTTGTATAAGCTTTCTGTTCACAACACTTAGCCTGGGCACCTGCCTACCTTGTCTCCCAGAACCATGGCTTCCCCAAACCCGCTGCAAGTGCAATGGCGGTAAACATGGTGAAGACGGTGATCTTGAAGCATGCCTCGTTCCACTTCTTCATCGCCTCCTGCTGTTTCGCCGTAAGCTTGCTTGTGACAGAAACCTTAAACTTGAACATGATTGCTAGGCCCAAGGGCTGCGCAGCAAACAGGCGTGACGAACACGGTACGGTGTGCGTGGGGTGCGATTGGTTCGGCAGCTTGAAAGACATTGTGAGCCTGCTTACCCAGGTGTACTCTGTTAACACACGCTCCTTGGTACAAGCTACTGGCTGGGCCAGTAAGAAGCAAATAAGTCTTGCGCGCAGGCGGCACTTGCAAAGCTCGAAATCTGAGCCCGACAAGCGACGCAGACTCAACGACGCAGATTAACCAAATCACAGCGGCCATACAGCAGGTGATCGCTGGACATCGCCAAACACAGGCAGCAAACGCCGAAGCACATTTGTGCATGGTGCATGTCAACTGCGCCCTGGCCGACGAGCTCGACATCGTCGCCTGCCTACCTCGTAGGTGCTGGACTCCAGCCATCGACGGAGCGCAGGAAAGGCTAAAGCCACAAGGATCGCCAGGCTGTAGTCCGCCCATCTGTTGCCCAGCAGGAAAGCAGTGTCCGGCACAAGTTTAAGGGGTGCCTCCGTCGTGTAGTGCGGGCGCAGCGCGATCAGCCATTCCTTCAACCCATCAACGGCCGAGATGGCCATGATGCACGGATAAGATTTAGCCAGCGGATCATGGACAGTGACGGCTGCTATAACTGCACGCCAACGGCTCGGCTACACTTGGCTTGTTCGGCAGCTTGCCTGAGCTTGGCTTGCTTCGTCGATGACGTCATGTGGTTTTCGTGCAAACCCTAGCGACATCATGAGCACTCAGCCTCTGAAGCAGCGTCTGCAGCAATAGCGACCTCGGGTGCACGCAGGTTTTTTTCTTCTCAAATCAGGCGGCTTGCTGTTACCAAAACTCCGGCCACATGACCGTAGCTCCGGAAACCCTAACCAGAACTTGCTTTGCAGTTCGCCGCACCTTGCTTTCATGCTTTCACCTAGGTCGCTTGGTGTTAAACCCAGGCCACATGACCGCATGGACATAAGATCCCTGCCTACATACCTGTCAAATGCACAACAGACGAGCAGTCCTGGAGCTTCATGGATAACATGAGGTATGTTAGTAACCTCACGACCAACTTCCACGCAAGCCAGGTTTCCTTGTCTAGACAAAGCGCTCATGCAAACATGCAAACCAGCCCATCGCAAGGGGTGTGTGTATGTGACTTATTCGTCGCCCTGTCTGTCAAGCAGCAGGCGATATCCAAGGCGATATCCGAAGTGTCTATGGCACTGCATAAGATACAATCGCTCATCCAAGGGTAGACCCAGCGCAAGCCGTTCTATTATTGATCAATCATCGTCTTCAGACTCGTCGCCCTCCCGAATGTCACGCGCGTTACCCGCCGTCACTTGGCGAATTGCGATCTGCAGTGAAGTGACATCCATGCATACGCACTGGTCAGGGGCTCGCAATGCATTGGTTACGCATATCAGGCCAGCCAGGGGATGCGATTACACGGCAACCATGTAAACTCAAAACCAGCAGGCATAAAAGGATGCAAAGCGAAAAGTACAGGCCTGCTAATCCATTGCCAACCTGGCTGGGTGTAGTCTTACAAGTGCAGAGACGGAAGGAGGATAAGAGCAGGAGCTGGCAAATGCACAGGAATGGTGCAGGTTGCTGGCTGACCAAATGCAGCCAGTTGGATTGCGGGATGCGATGGCGTGAGGATGCACTGATACCGTGGGCGCCAGGTAAATCTGAATGCCACACTGGTGTGCATTCAATCCCATTAAGTGGCATGGGTTCCATTTGCTCCTTGAACGCTATGAATTTATGCTGACTCACAAGATCACAACTGCATGCAGTGAATTCTATGCCCATGGTCCAATGGCGCTGGCACTTGATGACCAACCAACGCTATGCTGCTATTGCTATTCTACTGGCGTATGTTGGCAAACTTCTAGTGCGTGGAGCAAGCTAGCTATTGTGTTGCTAAGCACTAAGTGAAAGGTATCAACGTTCTACTGGCTCATGTTTGCATGTTGGCAGTGTGTGATGTCAATCTCACGTCAATGACACCGAGTGTCGTAAAATAACTGACCTTCAAGATCAGGTATGTCCAATAGATGTGCAAGATTTCAAGCAGGATGAGCAGCGAGTTGAAAATGGTGTAGTGTGGCTCTGTCTTGATTCCAAACAGGCTGGCATAGTAGAGCGGCTCAGTCAGCGTACTGCAAGCAAGCAACACAGCAGGTTCAGGTCATTCTCAAAGCGAATTCAACTCGTGTGTTTCTCAGCTCTGGAAGACAATGGCCAGTAACTTGCAACTGGCCTTACTGGTACTGGCGACCGCTGATGGACTAATTGGGGCATGGATTAGATGGCACATCACAAACATTCACATCATGCATGCTTCAATTGCTAGTGCACGTACAATGCTCGATGGACTGACAGCTTGACAGAGGTAAACCCATGGACTGACCAATCGATCCAGGTACCCCCCAGGGCCTGGCATCACCTAAATACGCAATTTCTATCCTTGGACGCAGCGCTGGCGACAACACCTTTCTTGACAATATGTTTGAGCATGCAAATCGAAAGTCGGCGGTGAACAATCGTTTAGGGTGCGTCCACGTTTGGCTCTCAATCTGTGTTCTCCATTTGGAAAATAGATTGGAGTGAGAGATGCAAAATGGGTTGATTTGAACCCAATCTAGTCAGTGTTCACACGTCACGGTCGCACAGCAATTTGGGCAGGTAATTTGCGATTGACTCAACCTTGCAATCCAGCCTGTGGCCATCTGAGGGGGTGTCACGCATTGGGTTTGTCACTGACAAGCCTATCTCTCTTGCCAGAAGCCTTGACAGCGGCCTGAACAGTAGCCTTGGCAGACATGGTGGTAGTTTGCTATACCATGTGCGTAGTTGGCCGTGTACAGCAATTCTGAGCGTGAGGGGCACCTTCTTGGTCCATCTTGGTCCGTTGTGGCCAAAGTTTCAAGTCGAACGGACACGTCATTGGTATGGGGCCTACCCGAATTATAATTCACATTTGGGTTTCCAAAGTATGATCCAACTTATGATCCAAACTCGCCTCGTGTGAACGCCCCTTTAGTACAGGTGAATGGTGGCTCAGAGGCTCTAAAGCTGCCACAAATGCATGTGGCTGCACAATGGTACTGGTAGGTACTGCGTTGTTTTGATCAGTTGTTGCAGTCCTTTGGAAGGCAAGACACACCGTGCATGGACACCCAACATTTGTTTCAGCAACTTGCAGCTGCCTTGCTCTGACGCACTGTGCCATGTCTATTGGTTTTTGAACGCTTGATTGACTGCGTTTTCATTTGACCCTGAGTTGTGGGACACATCCCTCATGCGCATTGCGCACATTGACACGGATGGGAAACGACGAAGACAACAACAACAACCACAACAGCAGCAGCAGCAGCAGGAGGCTAGCACATGACAAGGATGCTGAACGCCTTACTGTTGTCTTGTGATTTGCAAGGAGTGGAAGTTACCTTCTGATGATAACGCCCGGGAAGATGATGTTACGTGTGACAATCCATATGACCATGAACGTGACAAAAAGTGCCACTGCCACTGTCTGTCTCCGTGCGTATCTGCAGACAAAAAGACACGGAAGGATTTAATAGGGGCTGGCAGTGCAAGCCATCGAACCAACCAGCACAATATGGATCAAACGATAGGGTCTGCATCGCCATCAAGTTGGTGCAGCAAGAAAGGCAGTCACAGGCTCAGTGTAAGCAAGCCAGCCGCCCTGCCTGTCAGTGCCGCCTTGCCTGCTGCATGAACACCCGCAGATATCCATTGCTAACCAACACAAATTTCCCTATCCCGTGGCAAACCACCTAACTGTTTGAACTGCCCAACTGGCCAACGAACCAACCAATCCACTCTCCAACGCTCACCTGGCCAGCTTGGCAGCCTCCAGAAAGATGTCTGACGCGTCGTGTACCAGCATGACCATGACACCCACGCGTGTGAAGTTGACATAGTACGAGTAGACCAACAGGCAGACAGTGGCCACGTGATGGATCATGCTCTCAAGCCAATCCTTGCGGCGCACCTGTGCAGCAATAAGATAGTAAGTAGAAGAGTTACATTTACAGTAAGTAGAAGCGCTACAGGTTTACAGTAGAAGAGTTGATAGCAACAAGCACAAACGCTAGCAAGCAGTGATTGGGATGGCATGATGAGATAGCATTTGTACACGACATGATGTGATATACACATCATACAATTTTATATATTGTATTGTGTCAAGGTGCCATTCATTGATCAAGTGCCGACCTATCACCAGCACAAGCAGTTCTTGAGCCCCTGGTGCCCCTTTGACATGTTGACTTGGAACACACGGTTGCGTTCTTCTTATGTACTCCCTGGCTAGCCGATGGTGAACTTTGTCATGTTGTGTTGACCCGACGGCAAGACCACGTTCAAGCCAATGGCGCCCATGAGAATGTCTCTGTGGAGAGATGTCGCAGTGAATGAATGCATAACGATGCAACAGTGGGTGAACGATGTTGGAGGAAAGTGGGTGCCTCACCTCATGAAAGAGCAAGAAGTGTATTGACTGCATGTAGAAGCCTGTCTCAACAGCATAGAAGAAGAGAACGCCCTTAGAAACCGACAAGTTGCAGGGTGGGAAGTGGTTGCAGCCAAGCCAGAAATACCTGCAACCACAAGGGATTGTGGTCAAAATATACGGGTGAGTGAAATCAGTGTGAAGCCAGCAGTGGCCACCAAAATCTTGTGCGTACACATCAGCCACCATCCATTTGCAATACGTGGCCTGTCAGGAATTTAAAAAGCTGAGTTCCGAAATCCTACCTTGTTTCCCAGAACCAGGGCTCCCCCAAGCTGACTGCCAATGCAATGGCGGTTAGCATCATGAAAACGGTCATCTTCCAGCATGACTCATTCCATTTTTTCAACCTGTCCTGCTGCTTTCCCGTGAGCGTGCCGGCAGCTGAAACCTTGGAACCAAACATGATGGCTCGGCCCAAGGGCTGCAGAGGTAAAGTGTTGCAAATGATCAGGTGTCACTGACAACATGGGGAGCTTGGCGCAGTGTATGCTGCGAGCATAGCCCATGGTCCTTGCCGTGCATGGCCCATGTAACATCCGGTCTACCAGCAGTGCAGGTGGCTTTGTAATGTGGGGAGTTTGCGACAGCATTTGAGCAACTGCTTTGGCAGATCTGCCCAGAGCCGCACATTGATGGTACTGCCCTGCCTACCTCGTAGATGCTGGACTTGAGCAAGCTTCGGAGCACAGGGAAGGCGAATGCCACAAGGCATGCCAGGCCATAGTCTGCCCATCTGTTGCCCAGCAAAAATGTCTGGTCTGGTTCGAATGGAGCAGGCGCCTCCGTCGCGTAGCGAGGTCGCACTGAAATCAGCCATTGCTTCCACTCCTCCACCGCTGATACAGCCATGCCGCCGACGACCGCCAATGAATCTTTTGAGGCCAACCGCTGTCAGGCCCACGGCTAGATCCTGGTAGTGCGCACCTAGATCCTGGTAGTTTTGTGGTGTCGCAACAAGCAAAAGCTGTGTGTATGACTGATTGATGGCTTGGAATTTGATTGTTGTCCAGAAACGCGTAGGAGCTGCCAGGAAACTGCGGTTGAAATCGCATGACACGGTCCCATTACGACATGCTCGATGCTGACTCTTTCACACTTGACCATGCAACTGCCTGAAGAGCTGAATACATGCGAGTTTGGATGCGTGGCCATGAGATTGTGCAGAAGAGTCAATGTCTCGAATCTGGCAAGAATCAGAGACACAACACTACTGGCCACACAATGACTGTGATTCAGGATGTTCAACGCGAGCAGCTGATGGACATCACGGTTCTTGAGAGCACCTTGCTTACGAAGACATACATCTGCACAGATTAGCCTGTACGTTGAGTGGAGAAGAGTAAACCTTAGGATGTCAAACGGGATGACCTTTTTGCATGCAAAATAGCTTAGTGGCCAGTTTTACAACCACTGAGGTGAACCCTGGACTCAGTTTGCATCTGCGGAATCACAAGCGTTGTAACGCACATACACGCTGCTACGCACTCTCAGGTGCCACGTACTACCAATCAGGTTATTCCAGCGATCAGCACCGAAGCCCAGACTCCACTTTTGATTGCGCGCCACGTCAAGCCGACAGCCTGAGTCTCCGAACTTTCCAAACCTCGGCGGTTTGTCCGACCGTTTCACCTGAGTTGAATTTGAACTTTGTCATTTGACATGCATCTGAACATCTGACCTCAGCCAAGCCAGTGAACACAATGCCGTTGGCAGCCGCTGCAAGGCCGTGAAGGACTCGTCTCTGAGCGTTCCTGCCAGAATCAAGGAATTGAATTGGAGCTCTGGCCCACTGTCCCCGCGCGATGCAGAAAGATGTGAATGTGCAGGCGACCACAACAGACTATCAAGACGCCCAGACTAATCTCGTATCCCAAGCCCAGGGCGCCAAACCCCAGTCTCAGAGCGGCACACTTGATGGCTTCAAGGAAGCCGATGCTGCCTTGTACTCCGGCCTACTGGACATGCCATTGCTCTGGCTGGAGCAGCTTGCCAGAACGCTTGACAGCCACGCCTTGTGGCAGCTCGTCAGGACATGTACAAGCCTGCAGAGGCTCGTCCTGTCCGTCCGGCCCATTCGTCTTCTTTGCAGCCTACCCATCGCCCCTCACAAGGCCGCTGCAGAGCAGACGAGGTTAGAAGTGATGGGCAAACACGCTTCCAGGGTATCGCTTTGTTTGTCTGCTGGCTTCCCTTGTACGTCACAATCAAGCACGAGATCAGCCGATGAAAGCGCACAGAGTCTGATGTCTGGCGCTGTGGCAGCTCTGGGCCGAGGGCTGAATGCGATCACCAAAGTGTTCCTGTCGGTGAGCGATGTCATCAAGGCACAAGCGTGCATGCATGCCAGATGAATCTAGTAGATACTGCACCTGCAAGGTTGGCATGGGAAGTGCATGCATGCTTCGCCTGCCAGAGATGACGCTGATGTTACTCAGCAACAAACCCAGTGGGTGCGTGGTGCATTGCATGTCCGGTCTTTGTGCGGTCAGCCTGTGCAATGTGCACAGGCCTTCACAAGCATGTGGAACATCTGTGCTGGCCATTTCTTGATTGGATGCCCGGTTTCAAGCACACCATCTGGTGGACTGTCAAACCTTGCAAACTTGTCAAACCTTGCAATCTGAGTACAACACATCAAACATGCACCCAGACGTCTGCCAAGTTTGTCAAACATCACAGGGTAACCGACTGCTGTATTGGGTTTTTCTTGCTGCGTCACAGAATCTGGAGCTTGGTGGAGTTGTGCCAGTATGGCTGCTAGAAACATGCCCCAATCTCACAAGGCTGGACTGCAAAAACTGCCATTTCTTGGATCTGCCAACATCTACAGAATCTGTACCCTCATGCTCGCAACTCAGGTTGGTAGTTGGGAGTCATGTACATCTGTTGTAGAGACATTAAAGTAGGGGCTGACAGTTCGTTGATAAGCATGACAGTATCCGCCAGCGGATTGCTGAAACCTTTTTTTGCCAATGCAGGTGTCTAGTGCAGGCGCCAATACAGCTGGAAACCAGCGGCACAATCTAGATCATCAAGGCCTTTTGCAGGATATAACACAGCCAGTGATAAGGAGATAACATGTCTGACTGTGCTGTTACCCCTTTTGCAATCCAGGGAGCTGTTTCTGGACAGAACTCCAGATGTGGACGAGTCCGCCATGGAGCAGTGGAAGCACCAGCTGCGTGCCCTACCTGGTCTGGACACTCTCAGTATTCAAGAGAGCGTTGACGTACGAATGATGGCACGATATCGTAATCATGAGAAGGCCAGTCTTTTCATCGAGTGTTTTTCGGCGACTATCGGCACACAGCTCACGAAGCTGGCTTTCTGCAGCAGTAACGTGCCACCGTTGGCTAGGCTGGCAACGTGGTTTCCATGCGTGGTCAACCTCGAGGTATCATTGGAGGAAACCTTGTGATCTTGCAGGCTGCCGAACATGAAGTGTTTATGTTTCAGCACCCATCAACAAGATCAACAAGCAAGGAATACGAGCCTTCATTGGGTCCGTTGGAGTTGTACAACACTTGACTACCAGCAGTGTACCCTATATACCGGCATGAGCCATACACCTCCTTGAGTTTTGCTTGAAAGCGAAAACATAGCCATGCTTACTTGAGTGTGGCCGTTGTGCAACAATAGGTCACTGTGTTGCCTGGCTGCGGCCATAGTTCCTGCTTCATATCTCATGTTTGTCTGCATACTGCCATGGCCACTACACTTGTTGTCCCAGCGCCAAAGCAGGAGTGTACGCTCAATAGACGTGCAAGGACAGGGTTCAGTAGATACACGCGCAAGCAAAGACCAGTATGAGGTATGACGCTTGCAATCCGCAGGTGTCAGACCATGAGTTTGACGACCGGGACATGGATGTGCTTCTGGCCATGCCTCACCTGAGGGAGCTCACCTGCTGGTTCAGACTGCTCGAGCGACACTCCCATCGCCCTTGCAGCTGGACCAAACTCAACCAGACTGAGTTGGACGTTTCCACCTTGGACCTGCTTCCCATAGCTGGCGACCTCGTAAGTTGTCACAATGCCTGCTGTATTCCATACATTTGAAACTGTAACCTGACACTCAATGGCATTCAAATTTGCCCAGAGCGATTCTTCCTCACGTGCTTGCGTTTGCTTTTGGTTTGGTCTCGAGAAGCTTCACCGATGTCACGGATGGTCTTTAAACAACAGCAGACCAAGCCTTTGTCTGTATTGATCGGTTGCACAGCTGGCAATTGTGCATTCACAAGCCAGAGAACATGCACAAAACTTTGTTGACCTGAAAAGTAACAAATCACGAACATGGAACCTGAAATCTATAAAATCTATCTTGGCGGACCTCATTTTACACTCCAAAGGTCAATCCACTGCGCAATTATCAGCTTAAGGGTCCTGTGCACGTTCTTGGTTCAGGTCCTGTCATTTGAGCGCCTGGGCAGGGTTTGTCCTAGCCCCAGCCCAGCTGCTAACGCGCGAGTTGCTGAGGCGCTGGTCCGCAATGGAGACATCACATGGAAAACAGGCCAGACGACAATTGTCAATGACGGATTGAATGCCCGCAGCCTGGCAGCACTGATGCCCATATTCTCAAGGTGTGGGGACTGCTGTTGGATTGTTTGCTACGTCTTGGGTTGTATCTGTATGTCTGTATCTGGAGCAAGTCTGGAGCACAAGCAGGAAGTGAGCTTGGAATAACCGGGCAAAGTCAATCAACAAAGTAGAAGGTCATCTTCATGCGTGTACGACATGGGACCAACATGCACCAAGCGTGAATGACCCATGCGTACATTTGAGTGCAAGAGAGGATGGACACTGTCATATCCAACAGCTGCTTGTTGAACACATTGCTGGCTCTCGTTTTATAACGTTTCACCCAACAAAGTTTCAGGGTGTCGAATTTGTCCTACTGCAGTAACATGTCCTGACTTTGTACTTTACTTGACTGTGCAGCTTTACCGAGCATTGGCTCAACTTCACTGACGGTCAGTTCTTGACACCCGAGCTGCTGAAGGCCATGTCACGGCACCTTCCCAGCACCGGCCTAGAAGTCGTCACGTTTGAGCGGTGTGAGGACTGGCATCCCGATGTGTGGCCGCTCTTGCTGCGCAGTCTGCCTGCATCCGTTAAGCAGCTTGAGATTGAAATGGAAAAAAGCACAGCCGTCTCAGAAGCCGACGTCACGAGCATGTGCGTCAATGCCTGCCGACCTATTCAGGTGCGAGTGTGTGTGTGCGTGTGTGTTTTTGGCGGGGGAGGAGGGGGGACTTGCCCCCAAGTGACCCTTAGCAGTCAGCAGTGACAGACCAACCTTTCCCTCTCCGTTTCCTGCCAGAAGCCCTCATCCTCTTCTTTTCTCGCTCCTTTCCCTTTCCTCGTCCTCGCTTTCCCCTCTTTCTCCTTTCCCTCCCTCTCGCTCTTCATGCCCAGAATATTTCCCATGCGTGTGTGAGCGTGAATGAACTCAGTCTTCACCCGCAGTCCCACGTTTGTTGTGGATGTGCAAGCGTGTATGGTTGGTGTCGATCAGGGAGCTGAGCATAGAGCCTAGACCCTTGTTTCATAGGTCACAGCATTTGAATTTGTCATTTGTCGCATATCTGACCATGCTGAGCATGTATGCATTTATGCCTTTCAGCAGCGCTAACCCTACACTCTTCACATGGGCTGATTCTAGCCTGTTTTCGTACCAACCCAGGACCAAACAAAAGTTGCTGCGCAGCATCAACGATCTTCTTAATTGGCCTTAGTTTAGTTGTAGATACCAGGCTGGTTGCGATTTTTCAGGCTTGTTTTCCGACTAAAACTCAGGATCACGCAGGTATACTGAAAAGTAATGGTATACTGTGGATAACATAACGCTGCCTGTTTGTGACGCAGGTGGTCATCTCCTGCAACAGGATTGATGAGCTGCCCCGTCCGCATGGGACAGCGGGCGAAAACTGGTATCGTCTCGGCAAGGAGGGGCGGATAGCAGACGCCATGCGGGCGGCTGGCCATCAGCACGTGACTGTCATGTGGCAAGCGGCTGTGGTGTACTCTGACGAGGAGCCATCAAGTGATGAATTTGACAGCGGCGCTGATTACGATCACGAGGATGCTGATTGGATGGGGTATGATCTGGGGTATGATTCCGAATACGATGACATTACCGGGCTATGAAGCGGGTGCATGATGGGCGAGCTTGATGTGTTGGGTCGGTATGGAGCTTTGGACATCGATTGGCAGTTGGAGCTGTTCGACCAGCTCTCAATCAGCGTGCAAGGTTTGCATGTGTAGAGGAAGTGTGCGTTCTCAAGTTAACAACAGTTGCAAACCCACGCACAAGGCAAAGATGTGCTGACCGTTCCTGTTTCTACGAACCTATCTGCTCAACCCTTGGTCTGCACTGTGCTTGGTCTGGGTAGTTGAAGTAGTGAGAGCTGGGGGCATGGTCAACTTGTCTGGGGTCATCAACCTG
Organism: Chloromonas sp. AAM2; assembly: GCA_004335635.1. Taxonomy (NCBI): domain Eukaryota; kingdom Viridiplantae; phylum Chlorophyta; class Chlorophyceae; order Chlamydomonadales; family Chlamydomonadaceae; genus Chloromonas; species Chloromonas sp. AAM2. Next base: position 6,940 of record QAXH01000913.1, on the reverse strand, counting down.
GTTGACTTCGAGAGATGGCCGCTGCCGCTATGCCTGAGGCTTGAACGTTGCGCTGAAGCACACCTGGCAAGGCTGACATGCTGCCCAGATAAGCAGTGCGTCCCACACAGTAGGACAATGCCTGGCGTTTTGAGTTCAAACGCCTTTCTGTCAATGGCACACCCGTTCCATGTCGGGAATACTGTGACATTCTGGCCACAAACGAGATCATTTTACCCGCAATGGGGGTGCAAAGCCCCTGCGACAGATTCTCTGCCTCGGTGCATAGCTCGTCTAAGGCTGCTAAGAACAGACTTTGAAGCCGCCAAGGTTGACTGTAATCCCAGATGCCGGGGTTCTGCACTCAAGAATGCTGCCTCCTTTGGGCTACTAGACTAGTCATTGCTCTGGCTGGAGCAGCTTGTCAGAACGCTCGACAGGGACACCTTGGGGCAGCTAATCCAGACATGTACCGGCATGCAGAGGCTCGTCCTGTACGTCCGGCCCATGCATATCACCTTCACCCTAACCATCTACCTTCGCAGGGCTGTAGAGCAGGCGAGATTACAAGTGTTGTGTAAGCACGCGTCCACAGTCTTGCTTTGGCTCTCTCCAGACGAGTTGAGGGGCAGTTTCTCGCGAATGGACGCAGAAGGTGTGAAGGAGATGTCTACGATATGACCGTTGCTGTATTGGTTGCAGACTCCCGTCTGCATCAGCGTTTCCCCACCTTGTAATCACTTGAAGTGTTTCCAGGTATTGCACGGTTCATAGCCACAGCAGTGGAGCCAGCACGGACTCAGCCAATTATGTGGGGGGTTGGAGTGTGTGTTACCCCAAACCGCGCTGTCACAGCGGATCACAATTAGGGAGACGAATTTGTGGGGTCGACCGTCGATACCTACTTGCCTCAGCCACGCAAGCTGCAAGTACAGGTGCTGGTGAGGAATGGCGAGTTTGACTACGCCGGGATTGAGTATAAGGGGACCTACCCTCATCACCTTCAGCTATACGGTGTTCCACCTGAGCGCTTGCGTGGTGGAGCATGGCATTATGTTCATCCAGCTTGGCATTCGTGAGGAAGTGACAGAGTTAGCAACAAGCATGGGAGTAGTGCGTGCTGGCGGTGTGAGCCTGAGCAAGGAACAGCACCTCTAATCTACAGCTCACAGACATGGCCTGGAGACTTTGGAGCAGCACTCGTCATGTTTGAAGGGCACCTGGTTGGACTGCATGTCGAGGGTGTGAACACGCTGGTTGAAAGATGTGACCGCAAGCAGCAGCTTCGCGAGCGCATGTCAGCTGTGAAGGGTTTGTTGGAGCAAGCAGCCACGTCTGTGTGGAGTGGTTGCATCGCTCTCCTGACCAGTGCATTTGCTGGTGCACTGCAGGTTCGGCAAGGTCACACAACATGACATGGTGGAAAAAAGAAGTTGCCATTTCTGGGACAATTTGTGGGTGGTGTGACTGACATGTCTGCGATGTGTGGACATCTGAACAGGATGCAGGGTCAGGTGCAGGGTCAGGTGCAGGGTCAGGTGCAGTGTGTTTGGTCAGGCTAGAGGTGCCATCAGCTGACTGACTGAATGCAGGGTCAGGTGCAGTGTGTTTGGTCAGGCTAGAGGTGCCATCAGCTGACACCGTGCACATGCCGTACGACACAGCCTGGTGGCGGGTGAGAATGCGGGTTTTGGCCCCTGGATCATGGTGCAGGTCTGGCCTGACCTTGATATTGACAGCCTCAAAGTCAGCATAAACCACCGCTGACCTGCGGATAGCAGTTCTTGTGGTTTTTGAACATGCATCAAGGACAAGCAGCACACCTCGCCTGCTGTCACAGCCCCTGTGCAATCCCAGATGTGGGCTACTCCACGCCATGGCTGCACCAGCGCCAGCAAGAGGCTGAGTGTGCGTACATTGAGGGACCTGCCCACTCAGGTAAGGTTTGATTTTTACTGCGTGCAATTGTTTGTAATGAATGAGACCATGCGCTTAAGCACAGATCACGAAACAGGGAGCAAGAGCGTTCACAATACATGCAGAGAGTACAGCGGCGCATTACTAATTTCTGAGTACTAAGATCTGAGACCCGGCAGGACCTTATTGTCCAACAATGTTCACAACTGAGTATTATCAGGTATCAGGTACGCTCACCTACCACACGTCGAATCGCCAGCGTTCTTGCAACCCTATGATGTACAACAGAAGCCGTTACAGGACACGGCCCATTGGTAAGAATGTAGCCGGATGCAATGCAAGCCCTACACCCGTGTTCAACTTGAATGGCCAAAAACACCTGTCTGTCACCCAGCTAGAACTAAGTCTGTATGCAACCGGTCACACGCCTGACCAGCCAGTATCTAAACTAACCACGGAATCCCGTGCTAGAAGCGGTCCACCATGTGGACATCTCACAGCCTGGCAAGGCCGCACCCTGTCCTTCGAGACGGACATGCTTGCCTCCAGGCCCTTGCAGCCTTCAATTCGCGTTGGACCCCCCAACCACCAGGCACTCAGCCCCAGCATATATGGCCTCACAGTGAACGCAGGACAGCAGACGTGGACGCTTCCAAAGCAGCAACCTATGCTGCAACCTAACTGCATTTCTTGCAAGTTGAAAGACAATCAACACCGTCAAATTTGTAATCCCTGCCCACGAGGCATGGAGTCGTTGCAGGAAATCAGAAGCTACAAGCCTCAGAAAGCCACCTACAGAGCACATAATCCATCCAGCACAGAATCCAGGCAGGTCTCCAGCACAAATAGCCACAGAGTCATCGTAAAAGTGTACTAGCTGCTTTGGAAGAGCATTAGAACCTTCTTCAAAGGCGAAAAAGCGCTTATGCTCGGGCACATGCATCCTATGTTGCCTTGTTTTTCTCCGCTGCGCGGGCGGCCGCCAGGGCCCTGCTCCTCCGCTTGGCGAACGCCTTCTTGTCCAGCAGGGTGCCCACTGTGGCCTGTGATGCAACACAAGGGAATAAAGTAATAATTGAAATGCAAGTATATCACAAAATATTCAGATAAGAGTACTCTTACTGAACACCAATGCAAGGCCGTCAAGCAATGCAACGCAACGCAACAAGATAACGCCAGTATATCACAAAGTATATCACAAATAAAAATATTCAGATACTGAACACCAGTACAAGGCCCACTGTGGCCTGTGAGAACCCTGATGGCTGCGTCACGTATGGCGGTCGCAAAGCATATGACAGGCTGTGCGACACTTCCGAACTGCCTGGTCAGGTTGACTACTGAGCAGGACGGTGGACTCAGACAGCGTGGGCTTCAGTTCAGAGACAAGGGAGCAACGAAATCAATGGTCACCTGCTGGTCATCACTGAACTTGATATTAACAAGTCAAAGTAGCCGTGCAAGGCAGCAGTCTGCACCAATGTAGTGTGCTCCCGGCACTGTTTTCCTCGTACCTTGAAGTTTTGCACTGCCAAGAGGCAGAAGATGATCCCCACCATGCACACGCCCCGCATGCCCCGCAGGTCCTCGCCCGGGGCCTCCACCTCGAGCCAACCCTCACGCGCCAACATGGCTGCATGACAGCAGCAGTAGGTGGCATGACAGGCACGTTACTAGGGCACGAGCCAAACCTCACGAGCCAACATGGCTGCATGACAAAACAAGACGAAACTCCTAGCAGGGGCCAGTTGCAATTATTGGCCAGTTTGTCGCAAACCGATTTCTGTTACTATCCTGGCTATGCTGGACAGCCACCAGTTGTCAGCAACACACTAGAATTAGCGAGCAAGGTGGATGCCCGCCTGCTTGCAGCAAATGGACAACTTGCAACCTAAGTCGCCCGTGACTGCATGGCACACATCTGGTTCCAGCTGTAAGCACAAGGGCTGGAGAGTCAGAGCGGCACTATCATGTCGGTACTGCTCCCAGTTGTGCTTCCTTATTTGCGGCGCTGAATGCTAGTACACCGCTCACCAGGCAGGGTCTTCCAGGCTAGGGCCGCACCGATTGCGAACTGGCAAACCTGCAACACTGGGAGCACAGGGAGCGCAGCACACTGGGGTCAGTCAGTTGAACTGTTGCCTGTGCCATGATGATGATGGCACCAGACACAGCCTGACAGCTGAGTTTGGTGGTTACGTTGTGTGGTTGCGTCGCGTGCTGCTGCGAGACCAATGAAACCAGTTGCCATGCTTTGTTTGCATTACAGACAAGCAGGCAGATACCGTACCCCTAAAGTAAAGCTACCTTCCTGCTAAAACCCCTGCTGCTCCGTGCACGCCGGGTAGGAGCTCCTTGTTCTCTGTGCCGCTGTTCTCTGACCTGCCACATCATTTGCCTGCCCCATCAGTTTTACTGCTCCTTGCTCTTTGTGACCTGCCCACTTCACCCTGCCCTGCGCCATCGGTTTTCCTGCCCTGTCGCTCACAGAACAGCAGCGGGTACAGGATGAGCAGCTGCCCGCTGGCGCCGCTGCTCTCCCCTCCCACCACATCCATGGCGCCGCTCTTGCCCACCGCAATGCGGGTGTACCTGCATGCAGGACCGCATGGGCACATGCGGGCACTGCCATTTGACATGTGCTGTGCAGCCGTTATCACGCCTTGATCACCATACACGCCATTGATCGCCATGCCATGCAATTTCAAGCATGTTGGCGACATAAACATCCTCTTGATACATACTACAGATAGCTCAGCTTGGAATGAATACCGTCTGTACAACCTGCGAACACATGCTTGCTCCAACAGCAGGCAAGTGAGCCGGATGTGCTACTGCTGCAGCCTTGTACAGCGCACATGATTGTCCCTGCAGCAAGTAGCTTCCCCCCCACTCACATTCTCCTGCGTTGGTAGTGGTTCTGGAACATCATGACAAATCCCTGGAAGCAGCTCCACATCAGGAAGTATTGACAGAACATGTACACGGCTGCGGGCACACGCACAGAGGAGGAGGCCAGGGAGTGAGGAGCAAGCCACACACAGAGGAAAGTGAGCCCAAAACCAGCAGGCAACCAAGCCACGCACAAAGCAAACCAACAACAAACCAGCGATGCATGGCAACGGCTTGAACATGATCACGTGGATGTGCTGACCGCCCTGCCCGGACATGAGCGCCGTACAACGTGCTCCAACCCGACGTTTGCTCCGATACGCATACGTCTGTATGGACTGTCTTGCCCGGTACCAGCTTACCAGGGCTGTACACCGGCAGGCCCAGCAACAGCAGGGATGCCCCAGCGCTCCAGTAGTGGTGCTGGATCCACCATCCCTTGATCGAGCTGCCGTTAACCAGCAGCACGTTTTCACGCAGCGCCAGGGCCAGGTAGAAGTACGACAACCACATGAAGTACAGCTGGACGCCTGATCAGGCAACACAGGGCAATACGGAAGACTGATTGGGCAACATGTGTAAGCTGATCAGGCAACACAGGTAAACTTGGGACGCTTGCTCCCCAATATGATCGCAACACAGGCACACTGTGCATCACCCTGGCAGCAAAGCTGACTCTGGCTTGTTTTGTTAGTTGCCGTCCTTTGGCCTGTTGTGCCTGCTTTGTTCGCCTCGCTCGTTTCCTTTCCTTGCTCAGGGGCCAGGCCGCACCCGTCCCATTCCATGTCTTGCACGATGACGACTTACGACTGCCCTGATGTAACTATGAAAGTGACCTGCCCACCTGTCATGAGCCCGGGAGTGAAGGTGTGCTGCAGCGCGCATGTCTTTGCGTTCGCTCCGCTCCCGCCACAGCCCGTCGGCCCGCCCACGGCCCGCACTGTGTCCGCATGGCGCATGCCCATGACCAGCACAGCCGGGGCGATCAGCATGATCTGGGCCGCCCGGTCTCGGTACCTGCACCAAGCCAAGGAGGTGGAAGAGGGCAGAGTGACTGCTATTTGCACTTCCTGACAACGTATTTTCTCCACTGACTGTACTAAACAGGGAATCGGCACATGTCACTGCCTGACACACTTGTGGTCTGGACTAAGTGGTAACCACGCCACAATGGAAACTACAGGATTCCGGCACACGCCGATGGGTAATAGAGGTCCGGCTCCGGCCATCAATGGTAGCCATTACCATGTTTATGATCAACCAGCAAACCGAAAGACTGCGGCCGCAGAAAACTCCGTAACTAATCAATTAGTACATCGTGTGTGCTCCTCCACGGTGCGCTTACTTGTGGTACTCGACCTTCATGCCCATGAGCTGGTCAGCCCGGTACGACACCAAGTTGACCTGCATGCATCCGTTCACGCCACACATGTTCGGCTCACAGGGGGTCACGTATGGATGATCAATCATGCACCTCACATCCAAAACCATTACATGTTCCCCAGTGTACCAGACGCGTCGACGCATACACCCCACGACTGTCCGGATGCATACGTGCACGCAGTGCTCCCCGCCAAGAGAACAAGGAGCATCGCAGTGTGCATTGCAGACCCAACCAAAGACCAAATCTTCGGTGTGCCGGTGTATACCGCTCTCTTCATTTGCAATTTGTGTACGGGATCCGCGGTGCCATGCTGCCTGTGTTGTTGTCGAGCGCTCTGCTGTTTAGTGTGATTTGTGTTGTTGGCGAGCTTGGCACGGCAAGATTGAATATAACCGGTGAAGCTCTCATCTTGTGCCAGTGATTACTGGCTTTCCAACAAGCGTCCTGCCACCTCGGAAACTCTCACCTTGTCTCCTAGCAGCTAGCGCGTGTGGTTGCTGTATACTCAGGGCGTTGCTGTTGCTGTGTGCGTTGCTGTGTCTAACAGTCAACACCGGGGTGCTTGCCCCTCACCTTGTCGCCCAGCAGCAGGCGCAGCAGCAAAGGCAGGGTGGGCTTGCAGAACTTGCGCCTGCAATTATATGCGATGCCAAACTCATAGCCAGTCAAAGTGCCTCGTCTGGATGGCAACCATGTGCTTCAATGCATGGTCACCGGATACGGAATACGGATACGATACGGAATACGGATACGATACGGAATACGCTG
>QAXH01000911.1:0-17744 GCA_004335635.1 Chloromonas sp. AAM2 | reverse complement strand
AATCCTTGATTACTTGATAGTCCCAACCTGCGCTGATTTTACATTGGGTCAGGGCAGATCTGCCAGTTACCCAGGCTTCTCCAGATCACCCAGCCATCACCAATGGCTGTGCGTGACGAACTTACTGCACTATTATCTACTGGACGCTCTCAATGTTTTTGGTTTGCAGATCCCAGCAAGTGGAAGACCCAGTTTCCCCACTTGGGTATGGCTGCCATGGGAGCCCTGACGTATGAAAACGACTACGGATCGGTAAGCGTGCTGCATATTCTCAGCAAACAAAAACACCAAAGCATGAAACCTGCTTGCGCTTGCCGTGAAGAAAGAGATGTTCTCATGTGATTTGCGATGATAAGAGGTGTCTGTACTGCAGTGTTGACGCCTTCTAATCGGTGTCACATTGGTATTTGCAGGTTGATATCATCATGCATGGTGGCTCTCCCTTCCCAGACACCGACAATCTCACTCTGTGGTGCCCAAGCGTCAACAACATTGCAAAAATGACCCCAGCCAACCCATACAGCTACAAGTAAGAGGCTTCTGAATTGCTGCTACTCTAATATCACGCTGTCTCATAACGTTGTGGGCTCCGTTTTCATTTGCTTGCCAGCAGGTAATCTCGGAGTTGTCATGCCACATGGCTTGTGATGATTTCCTCATTCGAAGCTTGTGATTGCGCTTGTGTGCAGGCTCACCATCAGCTTCAAGTATGAAGGTGAGCTGCCAGCAAATCTTTATCCCCAAATCGATGCTACATGTCAATGAGACCTCTTCACAGGGAAGGTCATGAGCAGAAAACCTGCTGCAGGCTGTTGCAGTTGTCTGCAACGGCGCACATGGGGCGTGTCCCAAAACTCGGGGACAAATAAAATGAAATGTTAGTAGGAATTTGACAAACAGTTGCCTGAGAGTTAAAAACCTGCCTAGCAAACTTATGGAAGTGCCACCGACGTGGCGCCGCATACAAACAGGTGTTTTTTTCCATTCTGACTTGCAGACAACGACTGGAAATACACCTTCAGCAACTGGTGGGTGCTTGAGTTGCAGTGATTACTTGCTGAAAGGCTGCCTTGAAGTGTCTTTGTTCAGTCTGCAGCTTACCCTGAGGCTGGTGCTAATCTGCAGAGTAACAATGAGAATGGCAAGGTCTCTTGACATCGTTACTGCCTTTTGACATCAACAAACACAACATGCATACAAGCCGTGCCAGCAATTGCAACAGATGTCACCACCACCACTGCTGCTGTGCTGTCCTTGTCTCAGGCTTGAGGAGGACATGGGCGTCCCTCGTGTTGGGGGTGATTCCGTTCTTTTGCCCAACGGTGACATGGTTGTAATGGGAGGAGCACAGGTGAGTTGCAAACCCAGGATATGATGTGTACGTGTGCTGCTTACAAGGAGGGAGCGCATACCAGATAGCACGTCCAACGCAAACATCAAGTATTTGCGCAAATTGCAAACTCCTGGACCAGCTTCCAACTCCTGTGGTGTTAGGCTGTATTTGCAGACTGGCTGCTCATGCGGCATCAGAGGTGGCGTGAACCGAGGCAACTACCCCGCTCTGTGGCCTGTGCTGTACCAGCCCGACAGGCCGGAAGGACAGCGCTACACTGTAATGTCTGCAACCTCCATCGCCAGAATGGTAGGTTTGCAGACAGCTGTGGCTCGCATGGTCAAGTGTAGTGGAAAGCCAGACGTTCAGATTTTTTGCTTATCAAGCTGTTCATTGGAACCTGATGGCAAACAGTCTGTTCACACGTTTGCTTGATTATGGTTCAGGCAGCACAGGAGGTATTCAAAGGGTTCAATAGATAAGGCGTCATGTAGCCTATAAACGTCGGCCATCTGGGTAGTGGGATGGGTGCTACACTGTAGCCCTGTCAAGCTTGTCACGCCTGAAACTGACCAACTCATGCATTGGGCACAGTTTGTGCAATGCACTACTTCATACAGGCTGTTTAACAAAGTACGAAAACAGAAGTTGGCAATGTGGAAATCACGAAAGCAGCAATCATTGAATGGAATAGACAGAAATGATAACTTATCAAATGACCAGGTGCCAATGTAAGGCTCTGTGGTGACAGAGAGCCAGTGTTTTGTGTCATCCCGCTTACAGTATCACGGCACATCACTACTGACAACAGGAGGTACCATCATGGTTCAAGGTAGGCTTGCATGTGCCGTCACGTGTACACGGCTGTCCTCCTTCAGCTTTTCGTGTCATCTACTTTGAGCTGGTTGATCTTTTACAAGCTGAAAGGCAGGCAGGATTGAGGACTGGCCATTTTGAGCCCAGGAACTAAAGGCGGCATTCTGCCCTGCAATATAATGATAAATGGAATGGAATATCGTTCGTGGATGCTTGACTCTGCGAATGGCCAGAACGCAAACAAGAAGTTGCGTTGTGGCAATGCCTGCTATCAAGTAACAAGTGTCCGGGAGATTTGTACCATCTTCGCAACCACTCAGCCGACGGTGAAGGATTAAGAGGTCGTCAGACCGTTTTAGTTTAATGTATCAATTCCGCTCGAGCATCGCACGCACATCAGTTACAGCACACATGGGCAGGACACACATTAGATACAGCACACATGGGCAGGAAAAAAAAGATGTTTGCCGGTTCTGGGACACTTTCCAAGAACGACACTGGAACCAGTGTGATGGCCTGACAACGGGGCAACAGGGTGTATGCCAGGGTCGAGGGCTGGTGAGAGAGGCAGAGAGTTGTAACACTTTAGTTACAGAAGTGAAGTAACTCGTAACTCGTCCAACAAAACGATATAAATCAACAAAATGAACGCAGAGAAGGACAAGAAATCAACAAAACCGCAGTTGGTTGCCAAGTCCTAGCCATCCAGCTCTGGCAGGTCTGGATGCTATTCAAGGTCCGAGATTAGTTGTGCGCTCAAAGTCATGTCTAGCCATGTCTACTTTAGTGGGGCCCTAAGCCTGCTGCAGCCAAGAGCCTGGTCACCACCCTACTGTCAGCTGTCTTCTCTTTCTGGTAGCCTTTCTGGTCCTCGGGGTACGGCTTGTGCGTGGCACCTGATGACTCGCACTCCTGCTTGGTGATCAAGATGCCATGCTCAGCGCTGCATCGGTTGCAGTAGCCACGCTTGGGTCCGCTTTGCCCGTGGCCATGGATCCTGTATTGCAGTCAGCGACAAACACACGGATTTGTTTTGTGAGTTCATGCTGAGTTCTGTGCTGAGGTCGAGCGGCTGACCAAGGTCGTTGCGTTCCGTAACTGCGTCGACAGTCGCCCGCCAAGCGCAGGGTTCGTCGGTAGACTTGCAGTTTGGCAGGCCATGGACGTCTCACAGGCACAGACTGCAGCCGGGCATAAAGCGAGTCAAGCCGGTGCCATGTCATGGTAAATGTTGTCGTTATTGAGCTGCGGGGTACCTCAGTCGGTGGCCGGGTTGGCAAGTAATGGGTCGCGGAGCTTGCGACAGTGCCGGACCTGGAGCGACGATTGCGATGCGGCGGCGACGTGGTGCAAAATTGCTATGGTCAACAATGTTGCTGTTGTTCTCATGTTTTCGCAATGATTGGTTGCATTCTGCACCACATCGCATGGATTCTACCGGGATAAATTGTACGGGGTTGACCCGTCGTGTAACTCATGTTACACGAGGTTAACTCATGTTACCTTCATGAGTCATGCCGTTGTAACCTCAACTAAACAGGTGATTGGCTGCTTCTTTGCAGGTTGTGACGCGTGTGAGAAAAAGACTATCGTGAGCACTGCACCCTGGTGGAGTGGCAGCCCCGACAGAAGGGTGAGTCTGAGCATGTGATAAGGTTGGCGCAGGCCTTGGGTTATGTAGCAAGATGAAAGAATGCGTGTCCTGGCTCGCCACACCCAGTATTTGAACACTGGCAATTGTGGTCAATTAACGGCTTGTTACTGTGGCAAATCTGCATGTTGTCGAGTGTTGCAGTGGGAGTTCCGCGTTGAGGAGTTTTCCCCTCCTTACGTCCTGGACAACAAAGCCAAGCCCAAGATTACTGCCATCAACAGCGCCACGCATGCCATGACAGCTATTGACTACGGCGAGACCTTCACCATTACCTGGACGCCTTACATGAAGGACATGACAGATGTGAATGTGACCAGTGTTTCCCTGGTCGCTCCTTGCTCTGGTGAGAAACAGAGCTCCACTTGCTCTAGTTTGTGGCGTACCAGAACCTGTAAAGCTGCCTTCCATTCGATGGAGCCCAACAATAGCATATGCCCCGCCGCTTCCGTGCTCGCAGTGACCCACGGCTTTAACACAAACCAGCGCGTTGTGTTCCTAAAGATCGTCAGCCGGACTGACAACACGGTCACGGCCCAGGTGCCCAGCGTCGTGGCAATCCTGCCACCCCAGGCATACAAGGTTCACATCATGAACGGCAAGACGTATTCAAAGGCGTGGTGGGTCAAGCTGACCAAGCCCGCGACCACACGGCTGCTCCGTTCCGCTCGCCAGCACCTGCGTGCCTAGTACGTCCAAAAGCTGTGGACACTGCTTCATTGATTTGCCACTAGGAAGCATGTTGTCATTTCGCTCAATTGATTGCTGCTACATTGATTGATTGTCTCCAATGATCAATCCTTGCTCATCTCGCTTTCTGCACTGCATTGATTATAAAAGTACTGAAGGGCTCTGACCACCCCTCAGTACCCCTTCAATGATGTTTGTAGCATGCGCTCCGGATGCACGTGCCAGTCTGCCGAGTTATTGCATACTCCGCAAGCGCTCTTGAAGCACATTGTCGTTTTATGCACGGTTCATTTCGTCCATAGGTCGTTTGCGGAGCATACATTGCTTGAAAGCTTGGCTGCAGCGTGCTATCTTGTTGATATATATTGATTACATCAGGAGGGCTCAAACGGACCGAGCGCAAACGCGACCATGCCACCTTTTGATGTCTACACGCTTTCCATTGCACTGAGCTAACCACTGCATGGCAAAACACATTGATCTTGTTGCTTCACACAGTTGTGTCGAACCGCTACCATGCTCACCCTTCGCATGTTAACCAAATGGTAATGTAAACAAATACAGCTGGCTCAGATTTTGAACAGATAACCGTGCAGAATATGACAACCCACTGCAGTGATGAGCCATGCTAGTGAATGAGCAAGATTGGGAGATGAGTCAGACAAGCATCACGTTGTAAAATCCGTTTACAAGGAGGGAGCGCACACCATATAGCACGTCCAACGCAAACTATTTGCGCAAGTTGCAAAAATTTCTCCTAGTAAAGGGGAATCTGGCCGTGTCAGCAAAGGGTGGTGAGGCACTCGTGGCCATCACCCCACAGGAAACCTTCCGAAAGCATCATCACTTGCAACGACCAATTCTTGCCGCACCCTTTTAGTAGGTATCAGGATCGATCAGTATTCACAGCACGCAGTCAAGCTGAACGCAACTGTTTTCGTTCGTATCCTCTGACGGCTGCCCTGGTGTACACACACTTACACTTTTACACACACACACACACACACACACACACACACACACACACACACACACACATCAGTGCAACCAGGCAGAGCATCTGTGGCAGTTGAATTGTCAGCACCCTGACTTCCAGACTCCTACTTCATCATGACAGCAGTTCCTTGTGATTGGAGAAATGGCAGACCCTGGTCGCTCGAACAAGCTTACACAATGGGTTAGCTAGCTTCTGCCACACAGCAATCAAAATTACCGTAAGATTTACGAGTCCTGCATTGCTGCTGGGGACAGCAAAGCCACAAGCGTTCTGATGGCCAGGGCTAGAGGCATACACAGTGCGCACAACACACTATGAGATGAAGTATGACAAGTACATGACAACAGATCACGAGTCCGGCACTGGCACAAACAGCCAAGTGAACAACAGGTGGCTCCGAAACAAAACTGGTGATCAACTGGACAACCCTACAAAGGCAACCACATCTCAAGGTAATCAATGAACAAGGACTGCACGCTGTACAACGGTTCTTGTCGTCTGTTGACTACGATCATTATTAGCAAACGATTGGCATGGTGTTCAGGCCGCTCAAAACATGAACAACGGAATCTGGAAAACGCAACGTCACCTGCCAGAGACGGATTGTCAAGACTACCAATAGGCAGCACTTGTTTGGTGTTGTCAAGCTGCTGACATGTTACATCGTACATGTAATACACGCATGAATCAGCAGGCGGTTGCCAAAACAACACATGCTTGAGCGCATGTGGATGCATGCATTTGGAGACTGCTTACGCGTGCACAATGTGCGATCCAGCAACAAGCATTGCGGCCATCATCATCATCAGCACCCATGGCTAGCTTGGCAAGTTAGCTGGTGTTGAAGATGGTGGAGATGGAGGGGGCAGGAGTAGTGGACTGCCACCACCATTTGGATTGTCGCTGGACGACTGGACATTGCTGATAAAGCGATCCACGTCTGCTTCCGGGATGGCAGAGATGAGCCCCAGCTCTGCCAGCTTGGCTAAGTAACTCTTGGCTATGAAACCGTGGGCCCGACTGGTGGGGTGAAGGGGGTCAAAGAAGAGGTAGTCGTTGGGGTCGGTGCAGGGCGTTGTTGGCGCAATAGTCAAATTCTTGAAGAAGCCCTGCAGGAATAGTCAAGCAGGCGGAGGGATGCTCTGAACCAGGCGCGCCATGCGCATGTAGGTTGAGGTTGCCGACTGTCAGTTTGAAAGGGCTGGCTGTCACGGGACCTGGTGGCCGAGGCATGGCACATCAGGTTTCTTGGAACGCACATCACTTGTTCACCAGCCAACCGTGCAGCCTGACTATGAGTTAGAGCAGGAATTTGCCATATAATATTGAAAAACAAGGTAAGACTACTGCGCTGGTAATCACACTGCTGCGACCTGCAAGTCGCAACATAACCACATTCGTCACATCACAAACAATTACGACGTGCAGTATGACACTGATGATGAAGGGTTTGAATCTGGGCTGGCTTTGCTTGCGCCCGTGTTGACGTGCAGTCTAGCTTACCTCGAAGCTGATTCCATATCTGAGGCACATCTTGGTGTTGTTGAACTTGAACCCGAGCGCTTTGGGGTCAGCAGCTGCATCCAACTGCAGGCAGCGCCGCACACATCACAAGAACACTCTCCAGGGTGTGACTGATGTGGTATGAAAACAAGTACAGCTCATGATAATATGATTACACACGAGAGCGAGCGAGAGCAAGCGAGAGAGCGAGAAAGTGGGAGAGAGCGTAAAAGAGTGTGGGCGAGAGCGAGAGAGCGCGAGCGAGTGCATGGTTTGGTTTCGATCCTGTCCTATATATATCGTGGGGAGTTTTGGCAACTCGTGCACTGGACCGTTGACCCAACGGTATGTCGTTTGCTTTTGCATCAGAGGTGTGTTGGAGAGCGCTAAATGCCAGGAATGCCAATCTTTCTTGTTCCGAATGTAAGTGAATACAAGGTCAACACGGTACCGTGGGTTGAACCACGATAAGCCATGTATTGGTAATGGCGAAGATTGATGGTGAATCCTGTGCGTGCCAGCCAAGTCAACCCACAATAATCTTGTTGATGTCCCAGAAAGCGACGCGGTGCTGACCGTGCACCAGCTTGAGACCCTTGACGGCCTACAGGCAAGCATGCAGGAATTGCATAGCCTCAGCCTTGCAGTCAGAGATTGCGCAAAAGGCAAATCACGTGTCAAACATGTGTTCAGCACCTGAACTTCCTACTGTGGTGTAAGTGCATGAGGAACGACCAGTGTACCAGGCATAAAACTGCCGAGAGATGACGGGAGAAACTCCACATCGTATGCCAATGGAGGTGTCAAACTGCTGCGTGTGATACATGCACTGGACTTCACACGCACCGTGGAAAGGAGATTATTCAGTTCGTTGATGAGCCCCCCTATCTTGAACGGAAGCAACTGGATGTAGGGTGTAATCTGAATGGGTGCGAGCGACCCCAGGAGCACGGTGGCCTTTGGGTCTGCGTTCAAGACCTGGTTGGCCATGCCCGCAAGGCACTTCAGGATCTGAGCAGGTAGAGTGGCGATTTGGCTTGCGGGCAGCTGGAGGAAGGACACTGCATGCACACAGATATACACGTTTGCGTCTCTGTCACGTCTGTCACAGGCTTTCTGGTAGCAGCCGCCATAAGCGGTCAGCCTGATGCGTCACCAAGTTGGCAAGTGCGATGTACGAGCATACATATGAGAAGATTGCAAGTGTTGATAGACGTTCTGTAAGCGTGGGTGATGCGAGCGGCTGCCTTGTACATGGTGGCCCTGAACTGGGTCTGCAGTTGTGTCAGCTCCATTGGATTAGGGCTGCAGAGGCGCCACCTGGCTGCGGCTGGTGGGAGGCAAAAGGCCGCAGGCCTGAGGGCAGCAGCCTGAGATGTGTGGAATTTTTCACCACAGCCAAGTGGCGCAGCACTGCACTGGCAAAGGGTTTGAAGTGCAGGTGTTGGGCAATGGTGCAGAAGAGCATCACCAGCGAGTTTGTGCCGGTGCCGCGTGGGTTGAGTTGGGCCAAGTTTGGGTGGCGGATGTGCTGCGGGTTGCTGTGCACTGCATGCATGGGTATGGTGGGCGTGGTGCTGGGCAGACCCACAACAAGTGCCGGCCGGATGTAATTGAGGGCAACAACAGTGGCCAACACTGTCATGCTGCATGGCTGCTGCTGCCTGGCCGCCTGCTGCTGTGTGGGGTTCTGCTACTGCGCAGGGTGTTGCTGAGGTGGCCGGCCGCTTCAACCTTGCGTGTGGCTGGCAATGAGGCGATTCAAGTCATATGCAGACCTAGACCACCGTAGTCAGACAGGATCCCCTGCCTCGTTGCGCTGGTGGGTCTGTGAATGACCCGGAACCAGAAGGTTGTGCTGCGCATGCATGTGCATGCTCGCGGCTGCCACACCTGCCCTGCCCCTGATTGCCTGGCCCATGCAAGAGATCCATGATGCAACGTGCTTCAGGATGCATGCTGACCAGGTTCAATATGCCATGGGCTCTATCATTCGCAGCAACTCACAGACCGACATGTAGGCTATGGTCCATGCTACAGCGTGGCATGGAAAATCGTGTAGTCAGTCACGCTGCGTGTCAGAAGTTCTAACCAACATCGCGATTCTGATGGCCAAGGTCGCACAGGCAAACACAAGGGAGTGTGTGTTTGCGGACTGGTCGTGCCTTCACTCACATAGGTCGTTGTGCCCACCCCACAGGACGACCACTTTGTTGTTGGTGCTCCGAGTAGTATTTGCAAGCCACTCATCCACCTGTAAGACAAAGAGGCCAAAGGAATTGCTGTGCTGAAGTTGCAGCTACAGGTCAGAGGACCTTGTGCATCGAGCACAAACAACAGGCGAGCGAGCCAGAGGTACGCCAGGCTAAAAACATCGTCCATGGCTGTTTAGAGTCCTGTGCACAGCTGGCCACACTGGCAATCAGGGATGACAAACAAACAACATCACAAACGCTTTGAGACTTTCTGATACTGACAGCGATGTGCGAATCAGCACGCGTACGTAGGTTTGCTTCATTATTGATTGTGCGCATCAAGGGTATGCCTAGCCAGTTGGTTGTTGTGACAACGCCAGGGACTATACATCAATTCTGGATGTTGAACTCACGTTGTTGTTAAGACACCAGGATTACAGATGGTTTGTGAGAAGTTGATTGCCTGGGACGCAGGCTGCACCTAAGATCTTGGCCAACAGGCAATTGCTCACCTCTCGGGTCATGGGTGGGATAAGTGCCTGCCTGCCAGTGATGTTGGGGTAGTAGCAGGCTGTGGCGGCTGCATGCATAGGCAACAGGGCCAATAGGCAGTGTGGTCAGCAGGGAGGCAGGCACCTGTCTTCACCAGACACAGTACCTCACAGAAACCCAGTTATTACACGTCCATCCGCGTTGAGGTGCCTGGGGGCATGCACGAAACATGCTGTTCACTGGCCATTTCTTATTCTTATTATTCTTATTATTCTCATTATTCTTATTCTTATTATTCTTATTATTATTTTTATGATTCCAGCCAAGTACTTATGGTTTAGGGGTTTCCTGTTTGATTTACGGCCCAGCAAGCCATTACTACTTACAAGCGCAGCCGTGTTTGAGGCACTTTCGTTTTTGCGAGCGGTAAATAGCTCTCATGCCTCAAGTACGCCGGTACTCTGCGGACCTCTTGATTGATCACGACTGACACAGGATACTCATCACTAAATTAGCAGATTTGCTTTGGATATTCTGTCGTTCTGTCAAAGTTCCTAGGACCACCAAAACTAGGGATCACTGGGACCTTACCTCCGAACGCTCTGTTGTCCACAAATGAGGGGACAAAGCTGATGATGTCTGCCCATGACCCAGGGGCTGCGGCCAAGGAAGAGAGTTGTTATCCAGCCATTCATTTTCATTTGTTTTCATTTTTTCATGGGAGCGTGCACCTTCCTGTTCCTGCATGATTCAGGTTTGGACTCTCGACATTCTCAATTTTCAGCTTTTCACACCGCACCATTCGTGAATCTCCCTTTGAAGTACTCCGGTGGAGGGAACACTCCGTCCGTGAACCTGAGCGTGTTTCCGTCGTCTGTGAGCTGTGCATGGCAACGAACACACGGAAAAGCTGAAGATGTTGGTTCATAAACAGGTATCCCGCCGCCACCCTGGATGAGCTGTTGAGCACACTGCATTATGCTAGCATCCTTGAAAACGCACAACCAAAGAACCAAACAAATAAATAAACGCAAACAAAGTAGTCACGCAAACTATTACGATCAATACGATGGGTGATAAGTGGGTTTGGTGATGACTAGCTTTTATTGAGCAGGCCTGGAAGCTGGCGGAGGGCGACGTCGGAAGCCACAATTTGCATGACTGCAATGGCATATCATTGAGCCACTCACCGAGTCACCAAATGTATATAGCTCCGGTAGCTTTCCTCCCTGCTGCGGTAGAGGCTGGCCAGTCAAGGACGGATTAAGCGCCTGGACATGCGTGACAAGTTCATCAGCGTCTGCTGTAGAAATGGCAACGTTCCACCAACCCTGATCCTTCACCAAAGAGCGTGCTTCCTTGCCAACAAACTGCTACTTTCTGAAGCTCGCACGTGACCAACCAGAGAAACAGATCACGTTTCTTATCCTGCTTGGCGCTCCACTGTACCACCAGTAGAAAGCCAAAGCACAGCAATGTGTTGTTCTGTGCAGGGAGATCGAAATCGACAAAAACAATAATCGGTTGACAGGCACGAAGGATCTTTTATTATTGGGCTGATGCTTCTCAAGTCTGTACAGTGATGTGCGAGCAACGCACCTGCGATGTGACATCCAGGGCCGCAATTTCCTTGAAGAAAGCGTCTAGGACTGCAGTAGTGATTTTCGGAATGAGCTTGAGCTCGACAAGCTTGGCCAAGTAGCTTTTGGCAATGACGTTGTGTGCTTGACTGGTGGGGTGAAGGGGGTCGTAGAAGGCAAACTGGCTGGGATCTTTGCAGATCTCATTCGGGACAATTTTGAAGTTTTCGAAAAAGCCCTGCATGATGAAGGACACATGCATGGATTGAAGAGTGTGCATGTCAAGTGTTCCGGGCGTGAAGCTGCAGCACGCAGCTGCGGAAGACAGGCCCACTGCCTTGACAGGACTGCCAAGATTGTCATGTGACGCATGTACCATTCAGCGCACGCATCATGCACGTGACATGGACTGCCTAGATTGTCATGTGACGCATGTACCATTCAGCGCACGCATCATGCACGTAACATGGACTGCCTAGATTGTCATGTGATGCGTATACCATGCAGCGCACGCATCATGCACGTAACATGGACTGCCTAGATTGTCATGTGATGCGTGTAGCATGCGACGCACGTGTCATGCACGTAACACGGACTGCCCAGACTGCTACGTGAGACACTTCCAACGTACTGTGAACTGGGGTCCAACAATGACGCAAGGGCGGCTATTGTTGAAGGTGAATCCCAACTGAGCAGACTTGTTGACCGCGGTTTTCTGCAGACAGGGAGGGGTAGCAATATCACATACATACGGCAGCCCAGAACCACGGCTTGCGTGTGCTGGCAGACGGTTGCCCTCATGACTCCATGTCTCAACCAATGAGGTAGGTTGGCCATTTCCGCACACATTGGCCATTTCTGCACACATTGGCCATTTCTGCACACATTGGCCATTTCTGCACACATAGGCCATTTCCGCACACATTGGCCATTTCCGCACACATTGGCCATTTCTGCACAGATTGGTTATTTCCGCACCAGATGCAACGGCTTTGGGCTTGTTGTGGCGGGGCCGAACAGGCGCCCACATGGAACTTTGCGTTTGGTGGTTAGGTATTAGGTCATGGTTCTCCAGCAGGGCTGTATCCAGATAAAATCAATCAGACAATGCACTGTGTACTGCCGCTTTTGCCAGTACTGTATAGCAGCAATAAGGTCCTCTTCAGGCATGAGATGTGGCCGCACTGGTGCACTGATCCGCAAACGTGCAGTGGAGCCAGGCGCATGCAGGGAACGTGTCAAGGCAGAAGGACGAGGGAGGCTTGCTCACCAGAGTTGTGCTGATATCCCAGTAGGAGATACGGTTCAGACCATGCTTCAGTTTGAGAGCTGCGGTTCCCTGCAACAACACGCACAGCGACCATTTGCATCCCTCTCACACACGTGCCAGGCCTGACCTGAGATCCTTTCAAGGGCTTCAAACACAAAGCATAAGCTTGCAAGACCCTGTCAACGTCGGGCGTGTCCTGCGTCGCATGTTATGATGACTAGCATTACAGAAGTGTTCCATACTCCAAATGTCATGTTGACTGGCGCAAGCCAGAGCATACACTGGAAACGAAATCCTGACAGTGTGACCTGGCCTGACCCTGTTGTAATCTGGGAGGGCCACTTACCGCAGACAATATTGAGTTCAAATCGTCGACAACGTTTCCAATTTGTGGAACGAACTTGATGTAGGGTGTGACACCAAGGGGTGCCAGGGCTCCAATCAGCACAGTGGCTTTCTTGTCGGCCTTGAGGATTCTGTCGGCCATGCCCAGCAAGCAGCCCATCACCTTGGCAGGAACACCGAGGATTTGGCTGCGGGGCAGCTTGACAGCGGACACTGCGCACGCAAGGACAGGCACACCCATGCTCGTAACCTTAGGTTAGTTTGCATGCTGCGCCACACCCATAGGCTGCGTGCGGTCTGGTTCAGTCTTGTTCAGTCTGCCCTATTCTGATCTAGACAGGAGCAGCGTCTAGACAGGACCAGCGCCTAGGGAGGCGAAGATGCTCCTATGCTGATCTAGACAGGAGCACGTGGCTAGTTGTATGGTGGACAGCAGATAGAAGCGATAGCAGCAGGATGGACAGCAGCGAAGGCAAAAGGCAGTGATTCTCATTTCTGAGCAGCGTTTGCAATGTTATTATGCATGTTTCGCCAAACCTGGCAGGGCTACACACGTTTCCTGATGGTATGTTGGAAATCAAAGTCCTAGTGCGACCTTGACCTGCACAATCGCATCACAGCCACTCACACAAGTCGTTGTGTCCACCCCAAAGGACGACCACCTTCTGAGTTGCGTTCCTTGTGCTGTTCAGCCATTCATTGACCTGCGGCAAAAGTAAACAAAAGTAAGAAAAAGGTCAGTATATCAGTAAAGGCATTTTGCACTGCTATGGATAGTACGTTTTGTGTTGCGCGTGGCACGGGGTGTGTGCCAACTGAACTCACCAAGCAATGACATGAGGGATGTGCCTGCAGACCTTCCACAAACTCGCATCAGTAGCACGTGCTTGCGTTGTAGAGTGCAATCCCTTTTGGACATCAAAAGCAACTCACCGCTTCTTCCATTGACGGAATGAGTGTCTGTTTCCCAGTGATGTTAGGGTAAAAGCAGGCTGTGGCGGCTGCATACATTGACAGCATCAGCCGGTGAGGCGCGAGTGCAACACAAGGAATGACGGAGTGCAGCAACTTTTCTCTGTGAACACACAAACCTATCACCAGCATACATATGCTTGCGACATCCTACATGAACAATTTCTAGGTTAGCCTGTTCAGCCACTCAAACCGTTGTCCTACCTCCAAATGCCAAGTTGTGCACAGGTGACTTTGTGTACTCGATGATGTCTGCCCAGGTCCCAGGAGCTGCACGCAACAAAGGGCAAAGCCAGAAGCAAGGGCAAGGGCAAGCTGAGATTCGAGTCCCTTTTCTGGCTCAAGTCATGTTGCTATGTGCGGTTGGTTGTGCACCGTTTTCTCCTCTATGCCTCGAGCATCAGACTCAAGCATCAGAATAATGCAACGCACATAGCCCTAGCAAAGGCATGACTGATGGATGGCGGCCTGGTGGTAGCGCAACAGGCTAAGCACACCTGCACCATCAATCTACAAATATTTTTAGCTGCTCTACGGTAACGAAGGTTGGATCTGTGCCAACTTCTGGGATGAGGTGTTCGATTGTAAGGGCATGTTTACATCAGGGACGCCAAAAAATGTTTGGCAGTTCTGGGACAATTCCCGTGTCTTTCACTGAAACCATTGGTGATGTGGAACCACCTGTCTGCACCTACGACTCATGTAACTTTGCCTCAATGTCGATCACTCCTTGCGCAATCTGATGCACCACAACCTCGAACATCGGGGTATATCCTCAACTCATGTCAAGGTTCCTTGTAAACCTCGCACATCCCACTGTCAATATATTTTAATATATTTTCGTCGTCACGTGACACGGGTCGGGGCCCTGAGAAGATTGGCAAAGTCCGAAAACCCCGTCGTCACTTGGACTCGAACCCAGGACTGTCATCTTACATTCCAGAACCGTGCCAGCTGGGCTGGCGACGGGGAACTGTAACACCACACCCCCCGCACCGCTTGTGAACCTCCCATTCCAGTATGTCTTGTTGCTAGGGAAGAGGCCATTGGTCACCACGTAGGCGTTGCCGTGGTCTGTCAGCTGCAGACGACATCGTGATCAAGTGTGATTATCAGTCTGACTGCAGCCGGGCGGCGAATGCCTTGATCAAGTCGGGCGGCGAATGCCTTGACGCTGACTAACCAGCGATCCGCGACTATCTGTGACTACGGTTCTACCCTAGCTTGATGAAGGGCTGGCCTGAGTTACAAGGTCGGTGCACCCTTGAAGGCACGGATATCTATCACTCGAGCACTTACAGAGTCTCCAAATACATACAGCTCAGGTAAAGGAGCTGTAAGGCCTACTGGCACGCTTAATGGAGGGTAGGGAAGACGGATTTGGCCCAAGGACAGGCTCAGTAGCGCAGTCAAGCATACGAGCTGGAAGACACGCCGCATTGTGAAGCAGTGGAGCTGACCCACCACAGGCCTTTTGTGAAGTACCATGTCCGGCGGCCAAAACAAAACGGGCGAGCCGGTAGTTCTGGCCAACCAACCGCGAAGCTGCTTCCACGTTTTCCTTCAAACTGCGGGCGTGTCCCTTGCTCCCCTCAGCTTATCGCACTTTGATCCATGGCGCATCTAGTACAGACGTTCATCTGGGCTAGCACCAAAGACAGACAGCCGGGCACCTGGTTTGGTCCATTCGCTGGCTGCACGTCGTGCGAGCAGCAATCCAGATGTGCGCTCGTCTCGCGGCGGCGGGTCCAGTGACTTACTTTTCCATGTGTGGGTGGCACTCTTGTGTTTTGTGCTTTCATGGCCCCGCCATTTGTGGTGTAGAATGCCAATCCCAGGCACTGAAGCAGGCCTGTCACATTGTGCGAGTACAGAAGGCATATGCAGTTTTCCACGTCCAGCACTTGCGCTTCCCGACCCCGGTGCAGCTGCAACCCTTTGCCTTTATGCCATGCTCATGCCCGTACCTGTTGGACAGATGGCATTAGAGTTATGCCACCGGACTTGGCGAGAGTCCATCTAGGAGCCTGGATGGACTGTCGTCGAGTCCGGTGGCATACCTCTAATGCCATCTGTCCAACAAAACCACCTTCACAACGGCACACATTGTAACTGTGCACTGTTTGCCAGTTCTGGGACAGTTTGTGTGAATAGGTCTGTAGTAACGCCAGGAACCATTGTGTGTCAGTAAAACAGTGCATGTGTGTGTGTGCATGTGTGTGTGTGTGTGTGTGTGTGTGTGTGTGTGTGTGTGTGTGTGTGTGGATCACACATGGTGTGTGTGTGTGCATGTGTGTGTGTGTGTGTGTGTGTGTGTGTGTGTGTGTGTGTGTGTGTGTGGATCACACATGGGGTGAACAGCGGGGTGAACAGCGCGTGTTGTGGTAGACGGTGCATTGCCACTTCTGGGACAGCAAACCAGGACTAGACAGGAACTGCAGTGTCAAAATACAAATGGGTGTGTGCCCCGTCCGACCAAGTTTCTCAGAAGTCGGTAATGTAAGTCGCCACCAAGTGTTCCAGCTGCTTCACTCTCTTGAGCAAACTCGTATGTTGCGCGAGTGGTTTGGCGTGTTTATCGCTGTGTATCTGGACTATCGCTGTTGTGTTGTCTGGCACAAGACCCCAAGGCTGGAGCTGAATCAAGTGGGAACTTGGTGTGGACGTTGCGTTGGTCTTTGTGTTTTATTTCTTGCCGTGTTTTGGCGCATAGGATCAGTGTAGACCGAGAGCTTTGTTGGCTGCTTCAGTTGTCATGTGCCCAGTTGTCATGTGCAACACCTGGCTCTGTAAGTTGGTGTAACAAATGTCAACTGCACGTATGCAGACCGTACCCACGACAGCAAAACTTTTGAGTTGTTCAACCAGTAGTTGAGTCCAGTCCGACTGCGCAGCCCCCAGTGGCCAGCCTTTGTGCAGGCAGCCATTTCCACGCGCATGGGCACGCATTTGCATCACTATCTGCCTTGTCGGCAAAACAAGCACTGGCGATGACCAGCAGATTGCTGACTTGCCAGGCTTGAGCACTGTCAACATGGTGCACAGGAGCAGCCTCAAAAACACACCAGCCCGTGACAAAAGACGTTAATTTATATCATTTTGTTGGGCAAGTTGTCTCACCTACTGTAACCAAAATCTCATGAGCCCCTGCCTCTCTGACTAACCCTGGACTCTGTACTCTGGTACGAACACTGTTGCCACGGCTTCCCTGCTGCCACACTGATTTTAGTGTTGTTTCTGGAAATTGTCCCAGAACTGGCAAACATCTTTTTTTTTGACAAAAGACGAGCCCCAACTACCTGGCAAGAGGTCAACTGAAGGCCGTCCATGCGCTGGTAAACACGATGTGGCAAGGGCACATGGTCACAGGTCAGCGTCATATCGACGGTTGGCTTCAAGACACGTTGAAATGTTTGGTGACTCCTTGTGTGGAAGCCATGCGTGTGTCAACCGGCTGCTGGCCTGCTTCATAGGCATTAACACAATCAGCATGGTGAGTGGCACACGACACATGTGCTGCATGCAACAATGTGCTGCATGCACCCAGATGGTATGCTGTCTCACCTTGTGAACATCACTTTCATCTGGGTGTGCTGACTTTTTCCAATGTGGACTTATCGATTGCGTGAGTAGTGTACAGGCACCTCGAGTGAGCCAGCCACCTTCAAGCAACTGCTGGTTCTGCATGCCAACATTTGCAATATCATAGCAGGCCAACAGTCAAAAGATGCT
The DNA here is from genome assembly GCA_004335635.1 of Chloromonas sp. AAM2. Classification (NCBI taxonomy): domain Eukaryota; kingdom Viridiplantae; phylum Chlorophyta; class Chlorophyceae; order Chlamydomonadales; family Chlamydomonadaceae; genus Chloromonas; species Chloromonas sp. AAM2. Next base: position 168 of record QAXH01000911.1, on the reverse strand, counting down.
CGGCACTTCACCTGACACTCCAGCAAACGCGCAGAGGGCCAGCTCCACATGCTAGAACACAGCATACATGTATATATATTTACTTACACCAGGGAAGCCGTCAGGGGACACGGAACGGGATGGGCACCGCCCTAGCCTACCCTGAGCAAGAAAGCAAAACGAAAGCAA
>QAXH01000904.1:464-37433 GCA_004335635.1 Chloromonas sp. AAM2 | reverse complement strand
CATCCTTCAGACAATTACCTTCACACATTTGTGGTGTGCCAAATCCCCTTCATCTCCCAGGCCTACACATGGCCTGTGCTCTGATATTGATACAGGCAGATAGCCACCTCCAAGACTGCGAGCCAGGATCATGGCTTGCATAACAGCGCCATCCTGTGACGAGCTGCCCTCTGACTCAGCAGGTGATGCAGCACCAGGTGGCTGCCAGCCAATAAGCTGACAGTTGCTGGGCAGCTGCAAATCCACACTCAGGGTTAGCTGGTGGCTAACTACACCACCTGTCTGTGAGACGGCCTTGCGCATGCCATCTGTCAGGCAATACACTGCCGGCAGGACGCTGGTGAGGCGACATGATGCCAGGCCTTCTGAACTGAGGCTGGCTGGGACTGCATCGGAGTAGCTGTTGCTGCTGCTGGCCCATTTGCATTGCATGAGCGTGTCGTGCACCTGCAGTATAGTCAACCGCGCAATTGGAACCATTTGCAGCCTGGTTCAACACATGCTCTCTGGTGTCAATTGAGTTCCGCTACGGATACATCCCAAGCAAAGTGTGCAACGCACCAGTTCAACCGTCCATGGTTGCACCATAAGCTCCTATCCTACTGTGCGTCATGAATGTTTGGAGGCTGAACAATCAGAAAATGCGTACCTGCATGCACATGGTGGCCTCGTCCTCAAGCACCTGGCCCATGTGCCTGTCCCTCATCAGGCCAGTCATAAGGCTTTTCAAAGCTTCAGCGGTGTTATGTGGTGCACCGACTGCTGCTCTGCCAGCTTCAGCAGTGTGCACTAGGTCCAGTGTGAGCATGACACACCCACTGCGCATGGCCAGACTCGTTATCATGACGCCCGGCATGCTACAGGCAGGAACACGGCCAAGCAAGGAAACAGCACACCACCCGTCTATACCGTTCATGTGCATCCCGCATCAGTTCTGGACGTGCAGGAGAATGAGCAGCAAGAGTCTTGAGCAATCAGGCTGGCGTTCACGGCTTTGAATCTTATCACTGGCGATTGATGACTACCCGGACCGTTGAAACCCTCTTCATCCCATGCCCTCAGCTTGCTTGGTGGTAAGCGCATGTCCAAACAACACAAAGCTGTTCACCACGAGCAGTCTGCTACAGCTGGCCCTACCAGTGGCTGAGTTGTTCCTGTATCAGGCTGGGTAAATCACAGGGCAGGTCCTTCAGCTCAATATCATCAACCTTGACGTGCATCTGCAAGTGAAAGCAGAAATTGCAGAACAGGGAATACTGCGCTGCAGGCAACATCTGTTTACATGCGCATCTGCAAAAAGGAAGTGCTCACATCAACATCTGATGTGGTTGCATGCTGCTGCTGATGATCACGAGCAGCATCAGCATGACAGCGTCACACCAAACCACCCACCGTGGTAGCTGCACGCCCTGCCTTGCGTGTGTACGGCATCCTGCGCTGTTGCTTGAGGGTTTGCAAGATGGTCTGTGGCGTTGGTTGAGTGCGCCCTGTGAGGTCGAGTGAACCGGGAGGAGAAGCCCTTGGTTGTGGGTCACGGGTGCAATGACGGCCAGGCCTGCCAAGGCTGGTCTGATCATCTACAACTGGTGCCTTTCCTGCACATGTCAACACTGGCTGAGCATCAAATCTCTGGCGTAATTGAAGAAGATAATATGCACAGAACACACACGCACACAAATACACGCCGGCTCACACCGCAGTCTAGTGTCTGCACAAAGCTTTGGCCTTGTGTTCATCTAATAACCCACTATGGCCTGGTTTTCAGATTACAAGACAGCCTAAGGCTAAATGGACTGTGAGCTGCGCACATTTGTGATGCTGAATAATGGTTCAGCCTGCGAGCTTAGTAAGCTGGAACATGATGAGTCAACCGTACTACAGCTCTTGTTACGAAGATGCGATGCATGGCCAGGTTGGTAACTTGAGCCCAACTTCAAGCTGTACAGGTTCCTTGCATCCCAGAAGCGCATCGTTCGCGAAGCTGTCGACATACACACTGCCATCCTATTGGTTGAGGAGTTTAAATCATGCCTCACCATGTCTCAAAGGTGACAGGGTGCTTGAAGCTGTCGCACTGACAGACGGCATGACAGACTTTGTCTGCAGCTGCTGCTGCTGCTGCTGCTGTTTCTGCTGGTGTTTTTGCTTCTGCTGCTCTTGCTCCTGCTGCTGCTGCTGCTGCTCCTGTTGCTGCCCCTGTTGCTGCTTCTGCTTCGGCTGCCCCTGCTGCTGCTCCTGTTTCTGCTGCTGCTGCTGCTGCTCCTGTTGCTGCTGCTCCTGCCGTGGACTGGAACGTGTGGAGCTGGTGCTTGCACTGCTTGCCGGTATGCCAGAACTGATGACATCATTTTTCAACGCTTTGTCAGGGCTGGGCAGGTCGCTGGCAAAGCTGAAGTCCTTGTTTGGCCAACAGACAGTTGGCACAGCTTTCGCCTGCCACGGCTGCTGCTGTTGCTGCTGCTGCTGTAAGGCCAGGCGGCGTTTCTGGTATGTGGCTTTCAACCGCATCTCGTACATGCAGGACACCAGCATCATGAGAATCCAGCTGCAGACACCACGAAAGAGCGCACGCAGGGGATTGCCAGCCATACACCAGATGACAATTGTCATCCAGGCGCCTTGCCTCAGTGCATGCAGGACAGCCACGACCGGCAGGCTCAACTGCAAGCATGGGTTCAAACACAGGCATGTCTGAGCAAGGAGGTGCGGTCTGGCATGGTTGTGTGGCGTGCCAAGCAAAGCGTACATCAATGCGTGATTGTCTCGGCTTGGATGGAGGATTGGATAGAATGGCGACAAACAGTGTACGTATGCTACAAACAGTGCCATCAAGGGCTTGTACAGACGCATGCAGCAAGTCCCTATGAAAACCTGCCAAATAATTGCTTGATCTGCCTGGTTTGTGTGGCACCAACTGCCAGCTTGCTGTGCATGTGCGCCCACCTGGAATTGGTATGCCACAACCATTTCGGGCACCAGCTCAAGATGCTGTCGCAGAAACATCTTGATCCCTTCTGGAAATGGTGCAAGGCCCAGAGGCACACAAAGTACCATAATCGAGCCAAGCACATGGGCCAAAATACAGCCGGGTTGGATCAGATGCAGGCGGCCAGTTCTGGACGCAGAAAACGGAAGAGTCAGAAGGGACCAGTACACAGCCACGTTCGCAGCCTCCACAGCAATGTCATAGGACTCCCTCTTGTTTATGATCCCAGCCACAATTGTTCGCGTCATTGATGCGCCGTGAATGGATGCGTTGATCAGCCATGCAGGGGTGGAGATGGCAGCCAGGTGCTGCTGGCGGTGTCGAGCTAAAGATAGGTTGGGTGCTTCCTCCATCTGAGTTGTCCCTCCAAGCAGTCAAGGAAGACCAGCTGCAAGCACATGCAGCCATGCGGGATGCATGCACAATGGCGTGCAGTGGGTGCATGCGCTGCAGGGAATGAGGTGGCATATCACATTGCGCAAAGCAGGCGAATACATTCTGCTGGCCATGTGGTGCACTGTGTGCACATGGGGAGTCTAGTCACTCACCCAGGCTGCTCAATGACACGTGACGCACAACTGTGGAGGTACGTTTGCAAGGGCGTCACAAGTTCAACGGCCCTAAACTACCAGGCAAGGAGCTTGTCTGGGATTGTCAAGCCTCGGGGCATCGTTCCTCAATCTGTAGCCCTAGGTTGTTGTGCCATAACCAGGGACCGTTATCCGCGAGAAGCACATGGCCGCCGGGTGGTGTCCTCATCATCATGGATTGCAGGACAGACGTGCCACAGGCCATCCGAAGATCTGTTTCTGGTTTTCATGTGATCGCGAACTTGATCGTGAAGATGCTTCTTCACCGTCCGTTTGACCGCATTCTTGTCCCTCATGCTTGCCCAATCCTCTATGGCTGCTCAGGACTTGTTTGTCCCTGCAGACAGCATCTGATCATTTTCGCCAGGGTCACATTCTGGCCCAGAGTCAAAACAAGAGTTTTAGACCATAACAAGGATTTTTAGACCATAAGATTGCTCGGACGGGATGATTGGCTTCCAATGGTGTCAAGGAACAATGCGACGATTTGCTATGCACGATGCGACATTGCTAAAAGGGGACATTGCTAAAAGGCTAGAAGGGGAAACCGTCGCAGACCCTCCCCACACTGGTTAGACCATAACTCGTGCAAACACAATTTCATGTGTAAAAGCTCATTCAAGTGGTTCTGAAACTGAGCTTGTGATGCACATGTCCTGTCGAACTTGCAGAGCCGTGGTTTACCTGCCTGGCAATGCCCAGCTTTCTGGCAGCCAGCCCTACATGCTAGATCCTAGCGCGCAGGGATCATATGCAGCCCTGCTGTAAGCCGGCAGTGCCGGCCTGCCTTTCCCTGCGCAACAACCAATGTACGGTGGCCCTGGGGGGCAGCAACACTTTGCCAGGCAGCCATCCGCCAGCCAGCAGCTGCTGCACAGCTCCAGCCAGCGCTCCAGCTGGCAGCAGTCGTCGAGCCAGCTGCAGCAGCTCTCAAACCAGCCTGTGGAGGACAAGCCAGCACCTGTGGCTTGAAGGCAACTTCAAGGCGCAAAGAGAAAGGAACAAAGAAGTCAAAGCACTGTGGACAAACAAAGGCGTACTGCCAAAGGCTGTCAGACATGGGTTGAGCACGCACAGCTAGAAACATAGGACGAGCATTTTCCCTTGAAGGTTGGTCAGGACAGTGTCGACTAGGACAATAGATACAAGACAGCGCAAAGGCACGCCAGCAGACCGGCAAGAGCGAGAGCGCGGGCCATGGCTCCTGAGTGCTGCTGATTTGTTGTAAGGCAGGCTTGACAGATGCGTCAAAATATGTGGGAAATAGAGGGTTGCCGCCCGTGGCTGTTGTTTAAGATCACAAACTTGAACGTTCCGGTGGAATAAGATTTCTCGGACGGGATGATTGGCTTCCAATGGTGTCAAGGAACAATGCGACGATTTGCTATGAACGAAGCGACATTGCTGAAAGATTGCGCCTTGTCGAACTTGTCGAAAAGAGTCCGAGAGAGAAAAAGCGCTTGCTGCATCATGTTCGGACGAACCAGGCTGGAGACGCAGTTTAGCGGACCGTGCGAGGATCATCCTCTTTGTGACCTACTTCAAACTAGTTTTTGTTTGTTTGTAAGTTTCAAGTGTGTATATCTCGCGTTTTGCCGCAAAAGACAGACACAAGCACATTGAACACTGTAAGAATTCCGCCCTGAGAACTTCTTCACCTCTTAATGGCTCAACCCACGTTGCGTCGAGCATTCACACAATGTAGCATTTGTTTACAAGGTGGGAGTGAACCACTAGTACGTCCCACACAATGATGCCCTTCGTGGTGGTCACCCCACGGCAGTTGGGCATTGGGAACAGACAAAGCCACACAGTTTCAGCAAACCCCCACGTAACCCCTCAGCCACCCAAAGACCCAGACAAGGCTTGACATGAGTTTCAAAACCAAACTGAACAAAACCAAACTGAACAATCACGTACTGCGGCATACCTTCACTTTGGTCACTGAATCAATTACGCAGTTTCTGCCGTGCTTCTCTTTCTGTAGGAGACTGACAGAACCCCACGGAATCCCTCAGATTGTGGGATAGTCTCATAATAGGTTTGTGATATCGGTTCTGGGGCAGCGTGCTCTCTGGCTCTCCTGGACACAGAAAGTACACACGGAAACTGTCCTGCTGGTCTGATGTTAAAAAAAGAGTGGCGAATCCGGCCACCAGGTAACCAAACAGTCAGCACACTGCAGAGACGCAGCTCAACAGACACAGCCACCCAACCAGCCATCACGTCTCCAGACCCCAGGCTTGCACCAAGCGTACAGCACGAGGCAGACAGGCGGCCAACACAACACAACGACGTACTGCACAGACATACAGGCGCACAGACCACGTCACAGCCCTATCAGAATGCAGCTCTACCAAACAAATTGAGCACTCAATCAGCATTGAAGCCAAGACGTGGAACAAGCTTCCTATGAATTCCGTATGCACTTGTCAGGCATCAAGCCAAACTGAAGTGGCAGCTCCAGGAAGGGGGTGGGGGGGAGGGTTTAAAAAGTCCCTGACCCTAGGTGGAAAAGTGGCCTCGGACTTCCCAAGGTAGGACCACTTTTGGAACCCACCCAGAAAGGGCTCAGCATTACATGAAAAGGGGCTCAATCGACAGCTCTCGTCAAGGTTTTTCTTCTGCACAACTTAGTCGCATAGTTCACTGGAACAATGCCTCACTTGCGGGTCATCAAAGCCCAGCCGGCCCTAACTGAACCCTAACCGTTACCCATGTCACAGGCCATGGGGGCATGCCACAGGTAAACTTCACTTCCAAGGTATGCGAGCACATCCCGCTCTGCATCCGGTTTCAGATCGCTGCTTGCGTGACCTGTGGCCTGGGCGCCGCAGGTGACGCAGGCCACGCCAGCGCCGGCACCCTCTGACACTTCCCCAGCCCATAACAAACCACCCGCTGGGAAATGAAGGTGGTTTTGGATAAGCTGCAACCAGCCACATCTTTTACAGAAACCTTGAATGCGTTGTGATTGGTCCGTAAAACAAAATTTCTCAAATTGGGCCTTTCGGATGACTTTTACACCACCCAGTCAACCATTTCAGAATTACCTGATACCTTGGATTCGAGCTCCTTACACCGTTAGCATTCGTAGAAGTGGTTCAGAGACATCCACTCCCACCTATGGTCATTTTCGGGCAGCTTGTAGACTTTTGTTCTCCTTTGTTCAGTGCAGTAGCCATCTCTGGTGGTCACACGGCCAGCTGGTCACAGGCAAGCACTTCTGGTCGCCTCTTTTTTGGGGGAACGCTACATGTAAAACACTCACAATTCCAAGACAGATCAAGTATGGATCATTGGCACATCTAGAAGCTTCGTGCATGTTCTCCTTCAGGCCTTAGCCAGTCACACCTGATAACTCGATGCAGTCAATGAACTCGGCAGATGGCAGCTGGCAGTGCAGTCAAGTGTTATGCACGGCAGATGCAAAACCCGGTAGGTTGACACTGAATCCACAGTGATCCACAGGCAGACATCGCAACCAGCGCGTGAAGATATGCCCACAAATAGTTGAGCGACAGCACAAAGCAAAAGTGATAGTTTGACACCGCAGACACCCATCGCACGGCAGAGTCAGAGAAGGGCAGTCGAGGATAAGAGGCTCCCCAAAGAAAGAATGAAACACACCCTATTGATTCAAAAACACATCCCAGGTTGATCTGGCGAACGGAACGGCTTCTTAAGACACTGGACGGCGACCACTCAGCCAACGTCCGCACTTTGAGCCCCCAGAGGAACTGAGTCTGTTTTTGTACAACGCATTGTGCGATTTGTGTTTGAATTGAATGGAATATGCAACTGCTGACAACATCCCATGAGGCGATGGCGCCGACAATGTTTGTTTATCATTCTCAATGTGCAATCGCCAACTGCAGTCGGCCCCCAGACAATTCATAGTTCTTCCTACAATGATTTCCTCCTCTATCGCCGTCTTCTCATAGTGCATCAACTACAGAGCTTTGTTGTTGTCTCAGTCAACTTTCAGCCGTAACTGCTGCTGGTTCGCCAGCTCTTTTTGCCCCCAATACCAATGTTGTTGGCTCATTCAACTTTCAGCCGCGACTGCTGTTCTGGTAGCTCCTTTGGACTCGAGCGCCGGGCGGTTTTCCATTTCTTAAAGGCCCTCCACTGCCGAACGCGAGACAGAGTGGCAACGGCCAATGCGCTCCCATGCACAGCCAAGCCACGAAGCAATGGATGTGGAATACCAGTCTTTGCGTACGCCAATCCGTGCAAGCCCGCCTGGATAGCCCTCGCAACAGCCAGCTGTCGCAGGGGCGTCTGCACGGCATTGCAATTAAGCCATGAGCAGCAAGCCATGCAAAGCAAGATGAGCTTGTCCATTATCTGTCCATGCAAGCCTGGTCCCTACCGCCCGATCTGCCACAATCAACGCAGGTCACGCTGTACAAGCTAGGAGAGATACACGTACGATGGTGTGAGAGACAGCCCTACACCAACCATCAGCCGCCAACTTCATGCATGTCACATGGCTATCTTACTGTGCACCCTTACACCCTACCTGGTCAATGGTGGACTGGAGCAGTACGATGTGAAAGACATCCACGCCACTGTTTGCAGCGGCAATCCACATTGCCAGCTGTTGGATGGGCATGCAGGTTACCCAAGCGTAAGCGATGCAGTGGAAGACATGCGCCAGTGACATCCAAGCCTGCAGGGTGGATTGAGGCAGCCGTCAGTCAAAGCACCAGAACAAATGGCAGCCCATCACATATCGTCATTTGGAGCGGGTTTGCAGCACAGTGTGAACAATTTCCACACCACGTTTTGCAGCAGCAATTCACTTGGGCAGCTTTTGGAATGGCACACAGTTCACCCATGCGCACGCAATGGGGTGAAAGACGTGCGACAGTGACCCCTGAGCACTCAGGCAAAGGCTTCAAAACGAGGTTCAGCATTCAAACTTCAGCTGCAAGCCGGAATCAAGTGAACAGCAGCCCACTCCTGACTTTGCAGTGCGGACTCAGGCAAGGTTAACAAGTTACGAATAAAACATGTAATTTCATTTATGACCCTAACAACCAACAACATGGTGAAAAGGAAAGAGCAGTTTGTGCAGCAGACTCAACGTGCAAATTCAACGCTGTTGGCTGTTCCCCGGACATCACACTGACCTGTCCATCTCCCAGCCAGGTGCTGCCACTGGCAGCCACCACAATCGCGCAGTAGCACACGTTGTGCAGAATTGCCAGCGGGGCTTCGAACGATAGACACTGCTCTTTGAAGCTCCGGAACAAGGACGCAGCGCCAATGAAAACCATGGATGCTGCCCACAAGCGGACAAGGCTGGTTCTCTGCACGCAGGTGTGTTCACAGTGTGCAGTCTACACCTACAATGCAAGCCTACACCTGTCAATGCATGATGCCATGTACAGGTGGTTCACCGTTCGGAGGCGAGCTGCCAGTGTGCAGTGCTTCAAATCCATCGCACCTCCTCCTTCAGCCTACACACAGTAGCTGGTGTGGTGGCTGGCTGCTTGAGATACAAAGTGCATACAGTTGCCAGACGTCACGCACCTCTCGTCTGTTCCATCCACGGTATTCCTCCGTCTCTTTTGTGGTCCACACCTCAACCAGGCTGGTCAGCCAGGAGGGCACAGTAGAATCGCCACCAGAGGCTGTTGAACAAGGCGCAGCCAGCCTCTCTTCCACATCAGCATCGTCTGAGCCGGGAGTAAGAGATGCGCCAACCTTACTTGCATGTGCGGAGCTGCAAGCCGTGTCGCCCACAGGCTGGGTGGCGTTGGGTGCGCCTCTCCTGTTCTGTGCAGTGCTGTGGGTGGTGGCTGGTGCCTTGATCATGTTATCATCTGCCGCTGGCGCGCTGGGTCCAGCCTTGCCTTCGCTCTGAGGGTTGCGGTCATAACTCCATACACTGCCTGCATCACTCTCAGGTGAGACCAAGTTGAACAGCTCATCAGGTGTGGCACCCACTCCGCCCTGGCTCTGAAGCCATGCACTGCGGGCAGCCTGCACCTGGCTGAGTGGCAGCATACAGTTGATCGTCTTGAGCAGTGCGTTGCATGTGTCGGCAGGCTGTGCAGCGGCCAGGTCCAGTGCGGTGCAGCCCGCCGCATCCTCCAGCTCCCATGGCCAGGACCAGTGCTGCCCACCGTACAGTGAGCCCCACCTGAACACCTGCGCTAGCATCTCAGGCTGGCCTGACATCATGGCCGCATGCAGCAAGGTGGTTGCCCCAGTCATGTCAGCACTTGTGCTGTTGCTTGTGCACCAAGAGGCATTGCGGAGCAGCCATGTGCTGGGGGTGGTGGCTGTCTTGCCATCTCTCAGGCCCAGACTGTCAGCTGTAGGGTTGGCAACTGTGCTGGAAGCTGACTGCTGCAGCATACCAACCATCATCTCCGCTACTGCACTCAGGCCATGCTGCACTGCATACATCAGCAGATCGTCACCCAGCTGTGACGTCACACTGTCAGGCACAGTGGCTGTCTGACCAGGCTGGATGTCAGTTGAGCGGTGGTGGTGGGTCAGCCACATGCCCAGGTCCTCCAACAGACAGCAGGCAGCTTCACTTGGACTATCATTGGTGGCAGGCGGCTGCTCGATGACTGGGGACATTTGAGACATTATAGCTCGGAGAGCCTGGCAAGGCCTGACGCCACCCAGTTGATCTACATGCCGCTGTAACTCAGCCGCTGCATCTGTGCAGCTGTCTGGCAGCACCAGCAGTGGCATGTGCGAGACTAGCAGCTCCAGTCCTTGCTGACTAGGCTCCCAAGTATGTTGCTCAAAAGTATGCTTGGTGCCAGGTGGAGTTGCTGGCCTTGCTGCGTGTTGCTTGCACCACAGTTCCAGGCACAGAGCAGCAGGTGCAGCAGCGTCTACAGTCACCGTCACCTGTACAGACATGAGACAGGAAGCATATCATCCAGAACCATCAGCAAGGGCGGTGCCTGTCTGTTGGCAGCAGGCAGCATGAGCCCTTACGGGGCGTCAAATCTCAGGCTGGGACATCTCAGTCACCAACGAAAACTCTCCACGCGTCACCAGACAGCATCTATCTTAACACTGGCATGGGTAGAAAACGAATGGCTGGTGCGGCACACTGCCTTTGTCATAACAAAAGCATGCTACAATCAAGCGTCCCAGGGGGCATTACCTTCACATACTGTGCTGCATCCCTTCCGTCTCCCAGGCCCACACATGGCCTGTGCTCTGCAACTGACACAGGCATGTACCCTCCACCAAGCTGGCGTCCCAGGATCATGGCTTGCATCACAGAGCCATCCTGTGACGAGCTGCCCTCCGAGTCAGCAGGTGATGCAGCGCCAGGTGGCTGCCAGCCAATAAGCTGACAGTTGCTGGGCAGCTGCAGGTCCAAGCTCAGGGTTAGCTGGTGACTGGCTGCACCACCTGCAGGCACGCCATCTTCCAGGCAATGCACTACAGGCAGGACGCTGGTGAGGCAACATGATGTCAGGCCTCCTGAACTCAGGCTGGCTGGAATCGCAACGCCATAGCTGTCACTGCTGCTGGCCCATTTGCATTGCATGAGCATGTCAAGCGCCTGCAGGACAGCGACGGACCACAAAGTATGACACAGCATGCACTTGGAAACCATTCAAACCCTGGTTCGACACATGCCTTCTGGTGTCAGTCGGGTTCTGCATCATGTCATTTCAGGCGCCGAGCAGATTACATCCTGACCAATTCTGCTACAGATGCATCCTGAGCAAGATTACATTAGACAGGGATGCACCACAACGTATGGTCATGCAACTGACTTCGTTCAACGCCCGGCTTGACACATGCTTTCTGGTGTCCATTGGCTTCTGCTTCATCTCTCATTTCCCAGGCATGCATATTCACCTGAAGCGAGATGATTAGATGGTTCTCAATGCAACGCATTGGTGCAGGTACTGCCACGTGATGACCTGCTTATTCAACAGTGCGTCCTGTGTCAGCTGGGCTTTCACAGGCAGAACAATGAGAAAATGCATGCGTACCTGGATGCACATGGTGGCCCCGTCCTCAAGCAGCTGGCCCATGTGGCTGTTCCTCATCAGGCCAGTCATAAGGCTCTTCACAGCATCAGCGGTGTCATGTGGTGCGCCAACTGCTGCTCTGCCAGCTTCAGCAGTGTGCACTAGGTCCAGTGTGAGCATGACACACCCACTGCGCATGGCTAGACCCGTTATCGTGACGCCCGGCATGCTGCAGACAAGAACAAGACCATAAGAAAAAATCAGGACAGCAGATGTCTAAATCGGCAACTCACAGACTCCAATATCAGTTCTGGTTGTGTAGTAGGATGCATGTAGAGCCTTATGAATCAGATCGTGCTGTTTGGCATTCACAACTTTGCTCCAAGGTACTGGCAAGCTGAGACAAGCTGGGTCCGGTTGTATCCTGAGATTTGAAAAAGTGTTAGTAGGACATGCATTCCCCTCAGTCACCCTTCACAGCGCAGAGGTGTTAATCACGAGAATTCTGCTGCGGCTAGCCTACCAGTGGCTCAGTTGTTCCGTCAGCAGACTGGGTAAATCACAGGGCAGGTCCTCCAACTCAATACCATCAACCTTGACACGCATCTGCAAGTGAAAGCAGAAAGTGCAGAACAGAGATAAAATGCAACTGATCATCCGCAAAAAGCAAGTGCTTACATCAACAGTTGATGCGCGTTGCGTGCTGCTGCTGATGATCACGAGCAGCATCAGCATGACAGCGTCACACCAAACCACCCACCGTGGTAGCTGCACGCCCTGCCTTGCGTGTGTACGGCATCCTGCGCTGTTGCTTGAGGGTTTGCAAGATGGTCTGTGGCGTTGGTTGAGTGCGCCCTGTGAGGTCGAGTAAACCGGGAGGAGAAGCCCTTGGTTGTGGGTCACATGTGCGCTGATGGCCAGGTCTTGCAAGGCTGGTCTGATCACATGTAATGGTCGCCTTTCCTGCACATGTCAACACTGGCTGAGCATCCCTGAGGTAAACCATGATAAGCCATGTAGATGTAATCTAAGATGAAGACGATGATGCTGGAGTCGGACGCCATCAAACAACAAACTAGTACAATTGTTGGCAGGGTATTGACCTATGGGCATACATACTTCATATTAATTGGTTAAGGCGAACCAAGGGGTTCCCTTACCATGTCTTGAAGGCGGCACGTTGCCTGGAGTTGTTGCACTGGCTGGCGGCAGGCGGTAGCTTGCTCCTGCCTGCAATTGCTGCTGCTGCTGCTGCTGCAGAAGAGAACGTGGGGAGCTGGTGCATGAACTGTTTGCCGGCATGCCAGATATGATGCCATCATCTTTCAATGCTTTGTCAGGGCTGGGCAGGTCGCTGGCAAACCTCGAGTCCTCGTCTGGATAACAGGGCAAGACTGGCCGCTGCTGTTGCTGTTGCTGCAGAGCCAAGCAGCGCGTCTGGTATGAAGCATTCATGCGCATCTCGTACACGTACGACATCAGCATCATAAGAATCCAGTTGCACACGCCACGAAAGAGCGTACGCAGAAAATTGCCATTCATACACCAGACGACAATTGACATCCAGGCGCCTTGCCTCAATGCATGCAGGACAGCCATGATTGGCAGGCTCAACTGCAAGTGTGGGTCCAAACACAGGCATGTCTGAGCAAGGAGGTGCAGTCTGGCATGGTTGTGTGGCGTTCCAAGCAAAGCAACCCGGAGGCTTCTCCAAGCTCCCATGGACAATTGGCAGTTGACGAAGGACAAGTTGAAGTTTGTCAGCTTGGTTGTGAGATTCTGATGTTTGACATGAGACATGGCATTTGACATGAGAACATTGAATTACATGCTGATTTTGAGGCCCCTTTTTGGGTCCAACGAAGTTGGCGCTCAGGATAGCACTTCGAGGGCTGACCACCACCATTACTATCCGGGTGTGTCGCACATGTTGGTTGGACGGGTCTCCTTCACATGTTGGTTGGACGGGTTGGAATCCCTCCCCTCTTGTGAGGTAGGTTTGAGCAAGGGGGTGCAGTAAGCAAAACACGTACATCCAGCCTGAGCCATGGTCGTCTCAGACAGATGCGAATGCGATTGGCTGCATTGCGTGAGCGAATCAGCGTCGTCGTCGAAAAGCTTGCAAGGTTTCGTTCCGGCGTTCAGCCGGCCTACCGGCAACCCGGTAAACTTTGAATTGACCTAACCCTACCCTACACATACTCAAACTGGACAAAGAGGGTGCCATTGGATAGATTTCGTTAAGGCGCATCCAGTGGCATCCTTGACTGAAACTCCTTCGGAGCGAGCCGCAAACACGGTTTGAAAAACAGGAGACCCCCAGCAAGGGACCCACCCACCCCTAACGCCAAATGGGCTTATTTTGATGCAGAACGCATCCTTTCAGTGCCCTCTATCGTCCTATAACAATCTTATACCTCACTGTACAGGGTTATTCAGTTTCTGCAGGGCACTCTACCCTCCTGCGTACATCAATGCGTTTTTAAGCACGAAACATGGGACCTACCAGTAGGAGTGAGCTAGCAACGCATCACAGTGTTCGCCTGTCGGCATTGCCTGAAACTGTGCCTGTGTCTGTGAAAAATCAATGGCAAAAAAATCTCTTCAAATGCCTGACTGGTGTTTGTGCGCCCACCTGAACTCATCATTGTCATCATCATCATCATCGCACCGTCACCATCACCGTCACCATCATTACATTATAGTCCAACCCACGGTACTGCAGCTAGACACAATATCTTGCCAAGAGTTGCATGTCCGCCTATTGCTAAGCCAAGAAAGCTCACTGGTAGCACCCACCTGGATTGGGTATGCAAAAAGCATTTCCGCCATCAGCTCTACATGCTGTTGCAGGAGCACCTTGACCCCGTCTGGCACTGGTGCCAGTCCCAGAGGCATGCAGAGCACCGCAAACGAGCCCAGCGCATGGCTCCAGAAACAGCAGGGTTGGATCAGGTGCATGCGACCTGTTCTAGCCTGCAACGTAGCAACACAGCACCCAGTAAACTGTTTCAGTGAAGCATGTAAGCAGATGGGCTAAAACCAGTGCGTAGTTGCTCTGAGCAAGTTGCAGGCTGACGAAGCTGTAACCAATCCATATGCTGATGGCCTGGTGCTGATGGAAGGGTCAGAATGAAAGATGGGCACCTGTTGCTGATGGCAGAGGCCAGGGAATGATCTGCGAGCTGCGCAAGAGTGAATGTAGAAAAGGCCAATGAGCCAATTCCAATGTAAAGTAACTTACCGCAGCAAACGGTAGAGTAAGAAAGGCCCAGTGCACCGCCATGTTCACAGCCTCTACAGCAATGTCAAGGGGTTTCCTGGCGTTGATGATTCCACCCACAATAGTTCGCATTGTGGAGGTGCCGTGGATGCACGCATTGATCAGCCATGCAGGCGTGACGATGGCAGCCAGGTGCTGCTGCCGGTGATGGCCGAACGACAGATTGAGTGTCGCCTCCATTTGAGTTGCCCCTTCAAGCTGTCAAGAGGGACAAGCTGCAAGCACAGAAAAGGCGCGTTGATCAGCCACGGGTGCATGGAACGATAGCCATGCCGGACGTATGCACACTGTGCACACTGGCATGCGGCACTGTACGGGTGCATGCACTGCAGGGCATCAGGAGAGCAAGATCGCACTAAGCAAAGCAAGCGGACAAATCCTGCTGGCCACGTGGTGCACTGTGTAGTATGTTGTGGGGCGCATTCACAATGACATGTATGCACTGTTTTCAACGCTCCGTGGCTCATTTCTCAACCTGCAGCCCTAGATTGATTACTTAATATTTTAATACTGCAACACCATGCGATTTTGTGGCTGTGGCTGCACGACAAATAGGGCGTCATTATTTTGAAGACCCGGGCTTCGCTGGCTAGTAAACAGAAATTATTGTCAAGTGCTTGTTATTTTCCATGTAATCTCGCACTTGGGAGCCTCGTCTTGTACGTGATGCTAGTGTGGCATCTGATTATGCATGATCCTCTGCTCAGGACTTTTGCAATGACATTGAACTGCAAGGGGCATTGCACCCCTGTTAACCACCAATAATGTGTCCATAGCAGTAATGGCCATGTCATTGCCAAACTCAAAGCTCGCAACAACGGAAACGCCACAGGAACACGACCGGGCTTCTGTAAGATGGCTTGCAATGCATGGCAGTCAGTCCTGTCAAGGTCCACGAACGCTCACGACATACTTTGCCTTTTGTCAAGTCTGTTGTCAATTCTAATCGTCACAGAACGCGCTCCAGTGGTGGACGTTGGCTGCAAAATGTCACAGGTGACTGTCAGTGATGGTCAGAGGCCGGCAAACTGCGTTGAATCGAAGGAGTGGTACAAGAGAAGAGGGGCTGTCACAGCACATGCAGCGCAGAAACTAGTTGAGTCAGGAAGGTTTCATGAGAGCACATGGAGCATTCCACATTAAGCCGGATCAATTCCGAGCATTCCAAGTAAATAAATTCTCGCATACAATGGCGATGCAGGGGTGGGAGCTGGAAAGAAATCATGGTTAACAGCGCGCAGAATGCGCTGAAAGCTGAAGTACCCGGAACAGAACAACCACGTAGCTCGGAAGCATTGGGATGCATGGGCATACACAACGTACTCACCCGGTCCCATGATCTCTTGGGCGAGCCTGAGGGCTCACAAGATGTCACTGTAAATCCTGCGCTGCGTGTTCGCGCGCAATAGGCTATGAGCGAGTTTGCTCGATCCTCAGGCGCCGAAACGTGTGCGCTTTCCCTGATCCGGCCTCTTGCTGCGCAGTTCCGATTGTCTCGCTTGCGCGCTAAGCTCCGGTGTCTCAGCAACAACACTTAATAACATCACAGTGGAGCAGGACATTGGCGACGAAACTGACGAAACGGGTGCTGCATTTTGAGTTGTACACCAGGGGTGCTGTGCGAGGGGATCAACAAATGCCCTGCAATGAACTGGTCTATAGACTTGCAGACCTGCAGCACAATTGTCGAAACGTAAAACCGGAGAGGCCAAGTCTATAATGATTTTCCGACGATTCTCAGGTCTTCAGAAGCACAAGGCCACATCAATACTGCGGTAGAGTCTGATGACAGAGCTGGGCAGGTACATCATGCATGATATGGCCTGGCACTCCACCGGCTGAACTGAAAGTTGACCTCGTGCGCATTTATGAAGTTTGTCGGAGTGAATGAAAGCGAAGACTTCAGTTTGAGCCACACCTGGGCCACACCTGGGCCACACCTATATACGTATGAGCCACACCTTAGCCACACATATACATACAAGCACAACACAACAAGCACCGGAGAAAGCCAAGTCTCTAGGGTTGTCATCTGTATACATCTGACTCTGATTTCTACAATTTGCGCGAATGGTTTATGTTTGCGTTGGACGTGCTTCTTGGTGTGCACTCACACATCATCATCACAGCCTGTCAGGCTTTGGAAGAATTCAAAGGCTTCCCATTGTACAGTAGCTTCGTGCCAATCTGAAATTAGTCTGGGTTTGTGGTGGTGAGAAACAAACACGTCCTGTCACGATTCAAAAGTCACGATTTATTGATCAAATCGTCCTCCCAAGCGTTGTGCACTCCCACCATGTAAGTAGGAGGAGGAAAACCAGGTGGCACACTCAGCACAGGGCACGGCCGCAATGGCTTGTTTGCATGCACAGAACCAAAAAAAGGAGTTTGCCAGTTCTGGGACAGTTGCTGCTGCTCACCTACACCCTTGTCAACTGTACATGTGTATGCGTACATCTTGGGTTTCAGCCCCACAAACTCGGCAATGGGCCTGCCGTGGGTCTCATCCTTGAACTTGCCCGGCACCCGTGCGTTGCTGGAATCATGCATGGGGTGGGTTGATGCATACCCACTCATGTCAAACTTCATGTCAAACTTGGCAGCTGAAAACAGCTAAAAACCTTCCGTTATCTCCGATTCGTGGACAGAGCGTTGCAGCCTTGCGTTGCAGCCTTAAGAGCATCGCAGCTTGCGCAGCAGGCCCCTGTTCGTCCGTCTCGCCCCGGACTTGCTAGGGCATTGGCAAGTGGCGGCAGCATCGAGCACCTGAGGCGCAAGCTTTGCGCATCAAAGCACATCTGCGCATGCACTTGTCAACCAAGCTTCCTACAATACCCAGATGCACTTGTCAGCATCAAGCTCCTGTAACTGAGGTGGCACACTCAGTTGGTGCAGTGCAGTAGGTATGATGGTGCACGACGGTGAGCTCAGTTTTACCGCCTGTGCGGTTTGACCACCTGTTTTGCATGCACATGGCGGCGCCACGCCATCCACATGTAATATGTTTGAGATTCAGCATGCAAGCGCAAGCTACATCGCAAACGTCTCGACACATACTGCAGCTTCGCCGTATGCAATACTATACAAGCAGGTCAGGTGCAATACCATACAAGCACGGTCGCCAGCTATAAAAACGCAAGACACCACCAAACAGGCTCGTTTTGGCGCATGAAGCATGCAAAGAACAGTTGGAACGCAAGGCCTCCTGAAGGGCATATGGAGGCTGCTGTGCTCCAGACCACACGTGTTGCTGCTTGCACCAGGCTGCTTCAGTCAATGAGGAAATCCCTTCTGTACTGTTACTAGCAGCTTCTACTTCTCAGCAGGACGGAGGGTTAGGGCCAAGTAAAACTGTGCAAGGATTTAGTAACTAGGGTCAGACATGCAACGACATGACTTCTATCAACGAATACTTTGATGCTTTGGGACTGTTTGGTTGCTCCATAATCTCGCTGTTCTGGCCGCTTGCCTTGACTTCAGTTGCTACATATCCTTCTTCATGGTGTCACGCTGCGGCTGTGTTCCAGCAGCACCCTGGCCTCCAGATGCCCGGTGTTGGTTGAGAGCTTGACAGCGCCGGTAAACCCTCAGCTGGTGGGCTCTTGACAGTGTGACGACTAGCAGGGCACACACGTGCACAGTAACGGCTTGGCATCTTGGGTTGGCGATGCCAGCCATTTCATAGGCCAAACTGTGCCACCAGCTCTCCAACATCTGGCAAACCAGCAGCTGAGGCAGTGGTGTCTGCAATGCACGCATGCAAAGCAGAAAAGTTGCACTGGTGGTTCAATAAGAATCTTGCAAGAAAAACAACTGGTGTCACATGCCTGTGGGTTGGTCTGTGGGTTGCATCATTGCATGAGGCACTTGTAGCATCCTGGACAGTGCCTCCAACAAGATAGACGGCTGTGAATTGGCATTGTGATTTGCATTTCGACTCATGGATTGCGCAAGTGCTCGGCGTGCTATGCATTCCTGTGATCATAGGCCGCCCGCAATGTCCACATGTCACAACTGATGCAGCTGAATGTGTTCGCGCGTTATGCATGTGGGCCCCCCATGTAACATGCATACACAGTGGTGAACGTGTCTTAACAAGGCTTGCCATTCCAACTCTGGTCTCACGAGAGGGATGCGTCTGTGCGAAAGGAATTACACGGGCTGGCGCCTACTGCAGAACCAATGTAATGCCTTGCGCAGTGCCTGTAGGGCCTTGTACCTGATCCAACGAAGATGCCAGCAACACCGTGTAAAGTGCGTCTGCGCCATTATTGGTGCCAGTAGTCCAAATGAAGGTCTGGTGGGCGGAAAGACGAGCTGTGATTGCATAAGCCAGCATATGACAGGCATGCGCTGCGAGCATCCAACCCTGCACACAGATCGCCCAGCAAAGAGAACAGGCCTTTAGTTAACTGCAAGTCAGACTCTGCGACAAGGAGCCGCAACTAGCACTGCATAAGAGACCTTGCTTGACTGCGTCACTGTGGAGTTGTGGACTGCATCCAATGAATTATAGACTGAGACACTGTGGAACGCAACAACCAGCCCCAAACTGCTCCAAGAGATATCCATACCAAACTAGTACTGGCCTGAATCCAATGTTGCCTCGGCTGTGCCCTTGCAGACCATTTCGCAATGCCTGCAACTCCCTGTGGCACGACAAGCAAACTGCTCTCTGGGATGACAAGCAAACCGTTCCCTTTGTGCTGCCTGTTGTCCTTTGAACTGTCCACTGCACCTGCACCCACCTGCCAGCTGCCCAGCCAGCGTAAGCCAGTGGCGGAGACCGCAATGGGGATGTAGCAGGTAAAGTGTAGCGTCAGGTAAACGACTTCATGCGCCAAACAGCCAGCCACAAATGAGCGGCTGAGAGTGATGATTCCTATGCAAACGTTCGCAACGGCCCAGAAATGCACCAGGCTCGACATCTGCATGCATCCAACCAATGCAATAATATAAACTATGCCGGAGTTACCTGAACATCAGAACCTTGTTTGAGACAAGCAGCATGGAAGCATAGCAATAGCCACGACCAAAGCAGTGGCTGTGTATATTTGAGTTGATTTTACCTCTGTTACATTCTGTGTGCACAATGCTATGTGGATGTACAGATGGCAGTCAAGCATTACTCACCTGCCGCCTGTTCCATGCATGGTACTCCTCTGTCTCTCTTGTGGTCCAGACCTCAACCATGCCGCTCAGCCAGGACTGGGCAACAAACATGGACTGAGGGTTGGGCGGTGGTGTATTTCTTGGCTGAGATGTGCCAGGTGCGTTTGTGTTTTGAGCTGCGCTGGACCCAGCCACGCCTATCTCTGGAGAGCTGGTATCCCATCCTGTGCCTGTCTGGGCACCTGGTGAGGCCATGCTGAATAGTTCAGCAGGTGTGGTACCGACTCCACCCTGGCACTGAAGCCATGTGCTGCGGGCAGCCTGCACCTGGCTTAGTGGCAGCATACAGCTGATGGTCTTGAGCAATGCGTTACATGTGTCGGCAGGCTGTGCAGCAGCCAGGTGCAGTGCGGTGCAGCCCGCCGCATCCTCCAGCTCCCATGGCCAAGACCAGTCCGGCCCACCGTACAGGGAGCCCCACCTGTAACAGCAGCACACACAGGCACAGAAAGCTAGGCAAAGAAAGTTCACCCTGGTTGTGAACTGGGATGTTCACATGGCCTGAATACTCGGCTTTGGCACAAATCTAAACCAGCAGGGCGCACGTCACCGGTGCCCAGGAGCAGTGGGCAAGGGCCACAGCTGCTCGGGAAATGGCATTGGTGGTCCAAGCATTGGGATAAGCTGGCATCGCTGATTTCAGCATGGAAAGTGCAGGTGCTCTCTTCTGGTATTCTTTGCTGGCCTGCTACAGCCTTGGGT
Source organism: Chloromonas sp. AAM2 (assembly GCA_004335635.1). Classification (NCBI taxonomy): domain Eukaryota; kingdom Viridiplantae; phylum Chlorophyta; class Chlorophyceae; order Chlamydomonadales; family Chlamydomonadaceae; genus Chloromonas; species Chloromonas sp. AAM2. Next base: position 16,730 of record QAXH01000904.1, on the reverse strand, counting down.
GCCTTGGAGCCTACACAGCACGCAGTACATCATTGTCACAGCTACGCCCGCCGCGTCCAGAGCAGCAGTGGTGCTCTGTTGGTGGAGATCACAGGTGGGCTGTCAAACCCCAGAACAGACCAACCTTGGCGACTTACCCGGCACCCTTCTTTAAATCTGTTCACTACTTTGGACTGTGTTGTAGCCTGGTCGTGATTGTCCATGATTGTGCTGCTGTCATAAGACAGCGCAGTGCCACAGTGCTGAACCTTGCCAACTCCTTAGCAGTCTTTGCGAGCAGAAGATCGGATAGAGCGCTGTTTGCGCCATCCAGCACAACACCAGCCGCTTGTCATCCGCAATTGCTGGATGTCTCTCACCGTGCTGCCGTGCCGCCCGAACAGTCGCATGCACTTTGCCTGCATGTCTGTGGCCTGCGTATCCTTCCTCTCCCATTCCTTCTGCCTAACACCATGAAGCGAGCGACCAAAGGTGTAGCTGCATCCCATTTTCAGACTTCTGCCTGCCCGCATTGCCATGCTCCTGCCTGCCAGTACGTACGGCTTCACCCACCTGACCTCATGTTGCTCATGTGATCATGTTGCTCTGCCGCCTGTCATCAGGTGCACTCTGCATGTTGATGTATGCGCATGCTGACTCGCAGCACGCACTACTTTCACCCACCTGAGCACCTGGGCTAGCATCTCAGGCTGGCCTGACATCATGGCCGTGTGCAGCAGGCTGGTTGCTCCAGTCATGTCACTGGTGCTGTTGCTTGTGAGGCGAGGGGCATTGCGCAGCAGCCATGTGCTGGGGGTGGTGGCTGTTTTGCCATCACTCAGGCTCAGACTGTCAGCTGCACGGTTGACGTTTGTGCTTGATGTCGCCTGCTGCAGCATGCCAATCATCATCTCCGCTACTGCTTCCAGGCCATGTTGCACTGTGTAAACCAGTAGGTGGTCACCCAGCTGTGACATCATGTCATCAGGCACTGTGGCTGTCTGACCAGGCTGGGTGCCAGTTGAACGGTTGTGGTGGGTCAGCCACATGCCCAGGTCCTCCAGTAGGCAGCAGGCAGCATCACTTCCAAAACCATCGGTGGCTGAGGACACAGAAGACGTCGCAGCTGGGAGAGCTTGGCAAGGCCTGACACCACCAAGTTGATCGAAGTGCCGCTGTAACTCAGCCGCTGCTTCCCTGCAGCTGTCTGGCAGCACCAGCAGTGGCATGTGCGAGACCAGCAGCTCCAGTCCTTGCTGACTAGGCTCCCAAGTGTGTTGCTCAAAAGTATGCTTGGTGCCAGGTGGAGTTGCTGGCCTTGCTGCGTGTTGCTTGCACCACAGCTCCAGGCACAGAGCAGCAGGTGCAGCAGCGTTCACAGTCACCTCCACCTGCACAGACACTAAACAATGGCATCAGTCAATGCCATGAACAAGAGTAGTGCGAGTGTACCTGACGGTCTGCAGCCCGTAATCGACAACGGTTGACAAATCGAACGTGCCTCACAAGGTATCAAATCTCAGACAAGGACGAAGCCTCTCCACACGACATTGCACAGCATTTGTATTATAAGGCATGCATCTAGTCTGTATGCGCAGGCAGGTGGGTAAGCAATGGCTCTTTTCAACAAAACACACGCTTGTCATAAAGAGAACATGCTGCTTCAATGCAACCCGTAGACAATTACCTTCACACATTCGTGGTGTGCCAGATCCTTTCCGTGTCCCAGGCCCACACATGGCCTGAGCTCTGATATTGATACAGGCAGGTAGCCTCGACCAAGATGCCGTGCCAGGATCATGGCTTGCATCACAGAGCCATCCTGTGACGGGCTGCCCTCCGACTCAACAGGTGATGCAACACCAGGTGGCTGCCAGCCATGCAGCTGACAGTTGCTGGGCAGCTGGAGCTCCACAGTCAGGGTTAACTGGTGGCTAACTACACCACCTGTCTGTGAGCTGCCCACTGCCACGCTATCTGGCAGACAATACACTGCCGGCAGGACGCTTATGAGGCGACATGATGCCAGGCCTTCTGAACTTGGGCTGGCTGGAAGTGCATCGGAGTAGCTGTTACTGCTGCTGACCCATTTGCATTGCCTGAGCGTGTCGTGCGCCTGCAGTATGGTCAACCGCGCAATGGGAACCATTTGCAGCCTGGTTCAACACATGCTCTCTGGTATCGGATACATCCTGAGCAAAATGAATAGATGGTACTCTGTGCAACACAGACGTTGCAGCCGTGTATGGCCAGATCACAACCTGCTTTGGTAACTGTGCGTCATGGATGATTGACAAGCTGAACAATGAAACAATGCATGCATACCTGAATGCACATGGTGGCACCGTCCTCAAGCTCTTGCCCCATGGGACTGCCCCTCATCAGGCCAGTCATAAGGTGCTGCATAGCTTCAGCGGTCTGATGTGGTGCACTGACTGCTGCTCTGCCAGCCCCAGCAGGGTAAACTAGGTCCAGTGTGAGCATGACACACCCACTGCGCATGGCTAGACCCGTTATCATAACGCCCGGCATGCTGCGGCAGAAAGGAGCAAATCAAGCAGACTTACACCCACAGCAGCTCTTGATATCGTCAAAACACATCTAAAGATCAGTTCTGGAGCTGCAGAAGGATGCAGTGCAGTCCCCTCAATCTGCCTGACGACAGCGCGTGTGCTCACAACACAAAGCCGTTCACCACGAGAAGTCTCTTGCCTTCGGCCTTACCAGTGGCTCAGTTGTTCCTTCATCAGCCTGGATAAATCACAGGGCAGGTCCTCCAACTCAATACCGTCAACCTTGACACGGATCTGCATGCAAAATAAGATGTTGCAGCAGAGACAACAAGTGGTTCAACGCATGGCGCACTAATTCTTAACAGTCATGGGCAGTGATCACCCACCGTGGTAGCTGCACGTCCTGTGTTGCGTGTATAAGGAATTCCGTGATGTTGCTTGACGGTTTTCAAGATAGTCCGTGGCGTTGGTTGAGTGCGCCCTGTGAGGTCGAGTAAACCAGGAGGAGAAGCCCTTGGCTGTGGGTCAAATGTGCGCTGACGTCCAGGCCTGGCAAGGCTGGTCTGGTCACATACTATGGTTGTCTTTCCTGCGCACGTCAACACTTGCTGCGCATTGAAGGTCCTGATGTGTAATTAATGACTGATTTTATGCCATGATACTCACATTTTGCTGCTCGCACCCTGGGGCAGTGCCCATGTTCATCTCACAATCAAACATCATCTGGTCCGTTTGTGAAGACAGGTTCAGGCTGGCATATGCAAGTGAATATGCGAGTTGTGCATGTCTGCGGCGTTAGCCGGTTGCTTGACCTTGAAGCATAGTGAGGTGAGAACGCATTAGTATGACACTTTAGCACTTACATGCGGTGCTCTAGACCGGTACTTCTAGCCCAGGGTCAAGCTATTGGGGTCCTTGAACACCATAAACATTCGTTAAGATCAACATTTCAGATTGCATTCAAACAGCCCTTTCATAGAAGGGCAGCAACAGCGCAGGCTGGGCCCTTCCAACGCATCAAAGAGCAAACCAGAACAATCGATTGGAGGTCCACGAGGCCATGGCCATACATACTGCCGATTTACTGGGTGAGGCAAATCCCTGAGTTTGAATCATCGCTTACCATGTCCTACAGGCGGCACTATTCCAGGAGCTGTTGCACTGACTTGCGGCATGTCAGACCCTGCCACTGTCTGTGATTGCTGCTCCCGCTGCTGCTGCTCCGGCTGCTGCTGTTGTTGCTGCTGTTGTTGCTGCTGCGGACTAGAGCGTGTGAAGGTAATGCATGCACTGCTTGTCAGCGTGCCAGAACTGACGTCATCAGCTTTTGATACTTTGTCAGCGCTGGGCAGGTCGCTGGCAAAGCTGGAGTTCTTGTCTGGGCAACAGGCAGCTGGCAAGGGTTGTAGAGCCAGACAGCGCTTCTTGTACAAAGCTTTCATGCGCATCTCGTACACGTGTGCAAGTAGCATCATGAGAACCCAGTTGCAGATGCCTCGAAAGAGCGCACGCAAAGGATCGCCATCCATACACCAGATGACAATCGACATTAAGGCGCCTTGCCTCAATGCATGCAGGACAGCCATAGTTGGCAGGCTCAACTGCGAGTGTACAATAGCTGCATTCATGTGCCGACAGTTTTGAGCAAGAGGGTGCAGTCTGGCGTGCTTGTGCGACCTGCGAGCGCCTGCACGTACATAAATGCACATGCGAAACATGGGATCTGCCAGTAGCAGTGCGCTAGCTAAACACCCTTTGCTCTTCCAGGCTGAGATAGCACTGCCAAAAACAGTGTATGTATCAGCGTATATATATGTAATCACACCAGGGAAACCGCCACAGGACACGGAACGGGATGGGTAATGCCTTGGCCTACCCTGAGCACGAAAGCAAAACGAACGCAGTATGTGTGTATGGAAACCAGTAGTAAAACAACAACGCCAAACGCCTGACTGGTGTGCAGCCAGCTTGCTGTGGTTTTGTGCCCACCTGGATTGAGTACGCCAAAACCATTTCCGCCACCAGCTCTACATGCTGTCGCAGGAGCACCTTGACCCCGTCTGGTAGTGGTGCCAGTCCCAGAGGTATGCAGAGCACCGCAAACGAGCCCAGCGCATGGCTCCAGAAACAGCAGGGTTGGATCATGTGCATACGGCCTGTTCTAGTCTGCAACGTAGCAACACAGCACCCAGTAAACTGTTTCAGTAAAGCATGTAAGCAGATGGGCTAAAACCAGTGCGTAGTTGCTCTGAGCAAGTTGCAGGCTGACGAAGCTGTAACCAATCCATATGCTGATGGCCTGGTGCTGATGGAAGGGTCAGAACCAAAGATGGGCACCTGGTGCTGCTGCAGAGGCTAGGAAATGATCTGCGAGCTGCGCAAGAGTGAATGTAGAAAAGGCCAATGAGCCAATTCCAATGTAAAGTAACTTACCGCAGCAAACGGTAGAGTAAGAAAGGCCCAGTGCACCGCCATGTTCACAGCCTCTACAGCAATGTCAAAGGGTTTCCTGGCGTTGATGATTCCACCCACAATAGTTCGAATTGTCGAGGTGCCGTGGATAAACGCGTTGATCAGCCAAGCAGAGGTGCAGATGGCAGCCAGGTGCTGCTGACGTTGATGGCCGAACGATAGATTGAGTGTTGCCTCCATTTAAGCTGCCTTCAAGCAGTCAAGGAAGAACATCTGCAAGCACAGGGAATGCATTGATTAGCCACGGGTGCATGCACAGCCAAGCGTGTGCACAATGTTTGAATGTTTGCACACAGTGGGGCTGCAGGTATGCGCTGCAGGGGATAAGGAGAGCAAGATCGCATTACGCAAAGCAAGCGGACAGCCTGGTGGCCATTTGGTGCTGCACTCACCAGGGCTGCTGCGTCATATAACGCACAACTCTTGAGCGTCATATGACGCAACCCTCGACTAATCCGTTGATTATGGTCACGGGCTACTGTCAATCAGTAGATCCGTTTTCCATGTGATCGTGAACTTGATCGTGAAAAAGCGGACCGTGAGTTTAAGGTGGGAGAAACATGCCATCAACACAAGGTTTTCTGCGCGCTCTAGTTTCTCATGCTTGACTGATCCACTGCGGCTGCTCAGGTCTTGTTTGTCCCTGCAAACAGCATCTGTGCAGGGTGGCAAGTCAAGTAATACTCTCGACATCCAGTGTCGGACACACTCCAGTGTCGGACGCATACCAGTGTCAGACAGTCCAGTGTCGGACGTCATGTGCATACTCATTTGAATCGGCGGAATTTGACAGGCGAAAATCAATGACAGGTCCGCATTCGCCACCTGAACCGGACGAGAATGACGGCAGCGCTTTCATGCACGATTCACAAGGTTCAAGCCACAAGGTTCAAGCAAGCACAGTATGTCATCATTCTTCCTCTCCTCTTATCATTTTTCCTCTCATAAATCCATGTCCCGTCGGGCGTGCGTGTCATTCCTCATATACACTGGTGGCATTTGTTACGCGACAGGTGGGCAACCCGGTCATGCAGTTTTAGCCTGCAGCTGTTTTTGTAGGAGACTGAACCCCAACCTCCCTCAGCGGCTTCTCTGAATCTCTTGGCACAGGAAGAATGCGTATCTCCTAGCATGCTGTTGCATGCTGCTGGTATGATGGACGTCAAGGAAGGTAACTACCCACGCAGTTCAAAAGACAGAGCAACCCAGCCAGCGCACTCATGTGGTCCCAGCTGCTGCGGCAGCCGAGTTACCGTGTGAGTTACCGTGGGTCCGAAGACCCCGCAGTGATTTACAACACTGGCAGAAATGCAGTCATTAACCCACTCCCGTGCATTCTGGACGCAGTCCACAACGATGTGCGCTTCTCTTGCCTCGTACTGTGGCAGACAGGGAGCAGTAGGACGTAGTGTACTTGTCGTCACACAATTGAATCAAGTCATAAAAAAATGAGAGTAATGACTTTCACTCATACTTTGCAGCATTGATTTGCTGTTGGCCCTGTAAGTGTTGTGAGGTTTAGACCTATCAAGTCAGAACCTGAACCTGTCACATGCTGCCGTGAGCTGCTGGAATGCAGCAAATCCTTGCAGTCAACAGGCCACTGACAACGTTGTTGTACACGTGCTGCGTGCAGTGATTGGCCGGTGCCGCATGCATGACTGATCAGCGTGGAAACTGCGCAGACAGGTGCCAGCTGGCGTTAATCAGCCTTCACCTTGCTGCTATTGGCAGCATTCCCCCATCCTAATACAGGATCATGTATCTGCTGCCAGCGCTTGTAAGCCCTTAGCTGCCTTGTGCGCAGCACAGTGGTGACGGCAAGCCCGCAGATGTGCACTACAAGTGAACGGCAGAAAGGATGTGCGATTGCCACCGCCTTGTAGGCCAGTCCGTTGAAGTAGAACTCGAATGCGCGTGCCACCAGGAGATGCGGCAGGGGCGTCTGCACGCAGGTTGAGCAAGGCGGTAAGTTGGCATGCACGGGCGCTGATCATAGTCCCTAAAACACACATATCACCGGACAAGTCAAACAGCCCCAACGACACGACTGCATCATCCCCTCAAGGTGTGCAAGTGCTGACATGGGACGCCCTTGAATGTGAGATGCCCAACGCATTCAGACATGATGGCACACAGTCCTGTAGCCTGGGCAATGCTTCTCAGCAATAAGTACACAAGACATGCGCCGATGTCACGGGCACAAGGCGGCAGTTCTCCAATGATAGTTGGAAGTATGGACGGACTGAACACAGGCAAACTCAAAGGGGAAGTGGCTTAGGCAGACCAACCGACAGGGTGGTGATATGTGAGAGTGTGCACGTTTCTTGATGGCGATAATGTTGTGTGTGATTGTCGCATCTAGGTCTAAAGGTTTAGTACTACCCTGGCTGGCGGCCAAACTGGTAGCGTTGAGGAACTTCAGTATGACGACTTTGCACGCAGTGATACGCGGCAGCCGGGCGGACAGTAAATAGATTGTGATTCACGCAACCACTAGCGGTTGGTGTTCCAGACCACGGCATTCTGAAATCCGGTGAAACGACAGCAGGCTGCGACCTCATGCTCCTGATCAGGGTTGGTTCAGACTGCAAGCCATCCAGCGCGCGAAGGCATTTTTACGGACTGCGTGTCTAGCTTTCCTCTCACCTGATCGAGTGCGGCGACCATCAGCACTTGATAGACCGTGTCTGCACCCGTGGATGCAAACGCAGCCCAGACCAAGGCCTGCTTTGCGGTCAAGTGGGTCTTGGCTGCATAGGCCAGCGAGTGACTCATGTGTGCAGCCACCTGCCAAGTCTGCATGCAAGCAAAAGCAGCATGAGCGTGAAAACACCACACTGAGTTGCAGCCAGAGCAGAGACCGCTGGTAGCACGGCTGAAAACTACAAAGCTGCCCACCTTGCAATTCATTGCACCCACCTGCCACTTGCCCATCCAACCGCTGGAACTGGTGAAAACCGCGATTGGGATGTAGCAAACGGTGTGCAGCGAGATATGTAGGAACTCATCCCAAAAGGTCCCAGTTAGAACCGACCGGTAGAAGGCTAGCAGAGACACGAACAGCACGCTGGCCGCCCAGGAACGCACCAGGCATGACATCTGCGTGAAAACATTGGTTTGTGGAGCAAAGACTTTGAATACAGCGTGTTTGATGAATGAGCACAGCATAGCAGGTCAACTGCCTCGTAACCAAGGCAAAGCACGATCATGATGTCGAATCCAGGCGAACTGGAGAATGAATCAATGTCAATCGCCTGAAGAAGGCCTTGTTGTGAATCCATTGGCCACAGCACCACCGATCAAATGCCTCGTCCTTGAACAGTGCCGTGTCCAACATCCGCGCCGGACATGGCTTTGCTGAAGCCAAGTTGTTGAAGCCAGAAGGCAAGCCAGACCAGGCATGCAATAAGCCAGATCAGGACAGCACACAGCAAGCCCATCGACTCCTTGCAGAGTTGCCACGCTGCCACACGTAACGGCCACAGATCAAACGCACCTGTTGCCTTGTCCATGCGCGGTACTCCTGCGTGTCTCGCATAGTCCACACCTCTGCTATGCTGCTGAGCCAGGATTGCGATGCTACGGTGGAGTGAGCAGGTGCCATGCCTGCCATCGTTCGTGTGATATTGCCTGTGACCGCCATGCTAGGGCCCGCTGCGCCCGATGCTGGAGGTCTGCAGCACTCTGCGTCTGCCAGGGCAACGAAAGCAGTGTCCATGCTGCTCTGTGTGGTGCTCTGAGTCAGGTGCCAACCAGCCTTGCTGCTGCCCATAACGCCATTGTTCCACGTCTTACCCACACTGGCATCTGGGGAGGCCATCCTGAACAGCTCAGCAGGCGTGGCACCCACTCCACCCTGGCTGTGAAGCCATGTGCTGCGGGCAACCTGCACCTGACTTAGTGGCAGCATACAGCTGATGGTCTTCAGCAGCGCATTGCATGTGTCGGCAGGCTGTGCAGCGGCCAGGTGCAGTGCGGTGCAGCCCGCCGCATCCTCCAGCTCCCATGGCCAGGACCAGTCCGGACCACCGTACAGTGTACCCCACCTGAGCACTTGGGCTAGCATCTCAGGCTGGCCTGACATCATGGCCGCGTGCAGCAGGCTGGTTGCTCCAGTCATGTCAGCACTTGTGCTGTTGCTTGTGCGGCAAGGGGCATTGAGGAGCAGCCATGCGCTGGGAGTGGTGGCTGTTTTGGCATCACTCAGGCTCAGACTGCCAGCTGCACGGTTGGCAACTGTGCCAGAAGTCGCCTGCAGCAAACCAACCACAGTCTGCGCTACTGCACTCAGGCCATGCTGCACTGCATACATCAGCAGGTCGTCACCCAGCTGTGACATCACACTGTCAGGCAGTGCGGCTGCCTGACCAGGCTGGATGCCAGTTGAGCGGTGGTGGTGGGTCAGCCACATGCCCAGGTCCTCCAACAGGCAGCAGGCAGCATCACTTCCAAAACCATCTGTGGCAGGCGGTTGTCCAGTGGCCGGGGGCATAGGAGACATTGACGATGGGTGAGCCTGGCAAGGCCTGACGCCACCCAACTGAGCTAAGTGCTGCTGCAACTCAGCTGCAGCTTCTTTGCAGCTGTCTGGCAGCACCAGCAGTGGCATGTGCGAGACCAGCAGCTCAAGCCCTGGCTGACGTGGTTGCAAAGTGTCTTGCTCATGCTCATCGCCAGGTGCAATTGCTGGCCTTGCTGCGGGTTGCTTGCACCACAGCTCCAGGCACAAAGCAGCAGGCAAACTGCCATCCACTGTCAGCGTCACCTACAAATTCGTGACACAAGGAGAAAAGCATGTGACTACCAGAGGTGTTGCCAGTGAACAGTGAATGGATACTGTTAGGCACTCGAACCAAGGCAATTGATACTTCTTGTAGGCTGTTCGCCAACCGTTGATGAGTTAGACAGGCGTATGTGTACAACGTACCAAGGTATGATGGATTGATGTGCAAGATATCTGAGCTCAGCGCAAGCCTGCGACACAGTCATGGCTGCAAGATCATCACTTGCAATGCTGACAACGGATCAGGTCACGTGCCTTACCTGCACTGTGACTTCATGCAATCTTGTTCCATTGCCCTTCAGGCTGAGGCAAGTGTTTTCTTCCACCATCACAGGTAGGTAGTCCTCCCCAAGCTGGCGTGCCAGGATCATGGCTTGCATCACAGAGCCATCCTGTGACGAGCTGCCCTCTGACTCAGCAGGTGATGCAGCGCCAGGTGGCTGCCAGGCGTGCAATTGACAGTTGCCAGGCAGCTGCAGCTGAACGCTGATGGTTAGCTGGTGGCCGACAGTGGCGGCAATCAGCTGTGGCTGGCTTGCTGGAAGACAGTGAACGACTGGCTGGGCAGACAGAAGGTGACATGAGGCCAGGCCATTGGAAATCAAGGTGTTCAAAGCATGTTCATCTGAATTCGTTGTGTGGTAATTGCCAGTGCTGCTGTCCCAATGGCACAGCAGGAGTTGATCGTGTGTCTGCACACGAGCAATTGGCACACAGCCCAGGCAACAAGGTGAAACCCATCACAGGTTGAATTCATATGAATGAATGCGTTTTGCATACAACATATAGCTCAGTGATTTGCATGTGAAGCCACTCACAGCTCAGCCAGAGTTCAACGTTTCACATGTATTTGCGACCAGGCGTTAGTGAGCAAGCATTCAGTTTGCATCGTACCCGCAACTCAATATTCCGCTCTCGCCAGTACTTTTCCTTGCCAAATGCAACCAAACGCTTTCACTTGGTCCAAACAGGGCACTGGGGCACACAGCAAGCAGCTCACAGGCAAGCAGCAACAACAGGGGCACAATCGTCCACATGACTGATGTGAATCCACCAAAACGAACTGCATACGAAAGCTAGTTCTGCCCATGCTTCCAAGCAGGGCATGCGTACCTGAACATGCATGGTCGACGCATCCTTGAGCAGTTGACCCATGGAGCTGTTGGCCACCAGCTTGCTGATTACATGTACCATGTTGTCGGCCTTGATGGTGCCCTGTGCTGCGTCTTGCCTCTGATCAGGATGCATTAGGTCCAAAGTGAACATGACGCACCCACTGCGCATGGCTAGACCCGCCATGTTGACGCCCGGCATGCTGCAGGCAAGTGGACAAGACCCGCAAGAACGGCCATCACCACAGCATCCTGAACAGCACGAACCGTGCAGGCAAGAACCGAGCCGCACGAAACTTGCAGAGAGCAAGTGTGTTGATTTCTAACATCCAGCTGTAGTCTCAGTTTGGTTCTGTCATGCATATGCCATCCCACATGATGATTGGTGGGCGGTGCAGTACCATCGTGACATGCGGTCGTCAGCTGAGAGCAACATCTGGCCGTGTCATGCTCATGCATGTGTGGCAAGATCTACACCCGAGGCTAAACCTACAGCCGGTTGCATCATCATGCAGGGCTGTCAAGCAAAAGCAATCACATGCGACCATGACACAATGTGCTCAACCGTACCAGAAGGCCAACTGCTCCTGTATCAGCCTGGGCACGTCAGGAGGCAGATGCTCCAGCTCAATGTCCTGCACCTTGACGTTCACCTGCACAGATGAGCATATCTGCTTGTTCACTTTGCTGAGCTCTGGTTGCTGACAGCGAGGTGACGCGCAATGAGTCACACTCTGTAGGTTATATGCAGGCCTTCAAGCCAGCCTGCCATGACAGATGCAGGCTGTGCCATTGGTAGCGACATTGCAAACTTCACAATGACTTCAATCACCCCAGTCTGACAGGCAGGAATAGCATCACATGGATCACATGCCGTCCATGGACTGATAGTTCATCACAGGTGCCATGCAAGCCTATCTCGTACGACTGTGCATGCTAGAGTTGGGATTACTAGGCACTGAACAGCCTTGGGCTGAACGTCAAATGTTGCAATAACAACCATCCACCGTAGCTGCTGCTCTCTTGCAGCAATCGCTTACCACAGCTGCTCGTCCTGCATTGCGAACGTAAGGCATCCTGCGGTGTTGCCTGATGACCTGTAGCATATCTTGGTGAGATCCCCTTGGTCGGTTGTGCCGTGCAGCGGTTGATGCGCTTGGAGGACAAGCCACAGAAGGAGTGACAGATGTGCGATGAAGGTCAGGCACGGCCAGACTGCTCCGGTCAACAGCAGCAGGTGCTTCCCCTGCACATGCCGGCATGCAACAATTGGTGAGCCAACCTTGCAAAACGTTACCGTTTTGACTGGCACGTGCCAAAGGCTTGGTTGGAACGGTCGATGAGTGGGGAGATGGGAGAGCATCCATTGCAAACGTGAAGAGCTTGCGACACAGTAGTAGGTGCAACAGTGTAGATGAGCTCACTCTTGAAGGCAAGCTCTGTTCACACTCAGACGGTTGACACGTGAATGAGTTGGAGCATGTAACAGAGTATAGGCACAACTGCCAGTGTGTTGCCAACTGCCACAATGCCAACTGCCAGTGTGCAGCCAGGCTCGCCACTAACTGCTCTGGCCACCTTCAAATGAACTACCTGATACACTGATAGGCCAGCCATGAACAAAACTGATGGACATAGTGTGTTGCTCACCATGGCTGGAGGGTGCCTCTGTGCCCCGGGTTGTCGCACTGGCTGGCAGCATGTCAGATCTGGTCCTTGCCTGCGATTGCTGCAGCTGCTGCTCTGGCAGCAGCGGCAGTGGACTAGAACGTGTGGAGCTGAAACCCTCTTTTGATGTTTTGTCGGGGCTGGGCAGGTCGCTGGCAAAGCTCGAGTCCTCGGCTGTCCAACAGACAGTTGGTGCAATATTAGGCCGGACTGGTCGCTGCTTTTGCTTTTGCTTTTGCTGCTGCTGCAGAGCCAGGCAGCGCCTTTGGTATGTAGCTTTCATCCGCATGTCAAACATGCAGGACACCAGCATCATAAGAATCCAGTTGCAGACGCCACGAAAGAGTGTGCGCAGAGGTTCGCCATTCATACACCAGACAACAACCGACCCATAGGCGCCTTGCCTCAGTGCGTGTAAAACAGCCATGATTGGCGGGCTCAACTGCAAGTGTGCGACAGCAGCAAGCAGGTGTCAAGAATAACCCAGACAGGGCAAGCACAGCCACAGTGCAGACAATGTCACCGCATGCCACAGCCATGCTCAGTGCAGGAACACCAACTGCATGGCCTCTCGAGTTATCACATATATGATGCCTGTGTCAGCCTGTGGTTCAGTGAAGCTGACAGATGATTGTCTGGGAACCTGTCTCTCTGTGCGTGGCAATAACATGTCGTACCTGCTACTAGTTCTCAAGTACGTAGCTAATAACGGGGATTTGACATCCCGTTTTTTCGTTTACACTTGCACACCACTTGCACACACTTACACACTTGCGTGTGTATTTTTCACATCAAGCACCTTCTCACATAAAATCACTTCTGTCAATCATCAGGTACAACTCGTCGCGACCTACTTGGAATACAAATACTATTGCCAACTCGTGCCAGCAGGCGTGCATTATACACCGGTGCAAAGCCTTTGGTGATTACACCTGTCCAAGCAACGTCTGAAACCTCAACACAAACAGCTCAAGTACCTGGTCTTGGTACCCAAGAACGACCTCAGCCGCCAGCTCCATGTGCTGTCGAAGAAGCGTCCTCACTCCTTCCGGCAAAGGCAGAATACCCAAGGGCACGCAGTAAACTAGCAAGGACCGCAAGACATGGTTGAAGATACAGCAAGGTTGAATAAGATCCAGGCGGCCGTTGTAGGCAGCCATGTATGGGAAGGAGAGGAGGATGAGGTACAAAGCTACGTGTGACACCTCTGCAGCGGTGTTGTAGAACTCCCTGCTGTGCATAACTCCAGAAAGAACTGATCGCGCCATTGAAGCTGTGTGCAACCCGGCAACTATCATCCAAGCAAGCCTGGAGACTGACTTGAGCTGTTGCTGCCGGTGGTGCACGAAGGACAGACTGGCCGGCTGCTCCATCCTTGTTGTCCACGTCCAGCTCACTGAGTGCTTAGGTGGGCTTGGAGTTGCCTGCTTTGGCCAGAGAAGTCGCAGACATCTGTGCCACACCTGCAGAACGGCAACGCGTCTCCCAAAAGTCTGCAACCCTTTTGTGTTACATCAACACACTGTGTACACTACGCAACACACTATATTCTACTACTGGTGAAGCAGCAATCATAAACAGCGCATGATAACCCAGCACAATACTGAAAAGAACAGCACATTTGACGCAAGTCTGAAGTAGGCAAGACTTTTCGCTACAAGAATCCCTCTTTCGCACAGCGAATGGTGCAGGCTAGCAAGGTTATGGCCCGAGTAAGGCACGTGACCGGTTTTTTTTTACTTTTTTAACGACCTCATACCCACTCAGTCATGGGTTGACCAGCAGGGGCAAAGCAGCATTTACAAAGTTGTCATGATCACATGTGCATGGCCCCATGATGGTACTCTGCAGATATCGACATACTGCATGCGGATAACAAAGCTGGGTCCTGATCTTTTAGGGTTCAGGGTGGCAAAGGCGAGCTGCATGGCGACGCTCGTCGAACTATCGGATTGCTTCCGAAACAATGAAATAAACCTATGCATACAACTGGCATAGCGGTGATGAAAGTGAGTTGGAATACTAAAAGGGTTATTGATGGAGGCGCAGACCGCCAAAAGCAGCGATCAACTTGATACTCATGCTTCACTGAAAGCTAAAGTACTCGGATCAGAACCACGTAGCCCGGAAGCGTTGGGATGCATGGATACGTACACTGCACTGTGGACGCACTCACCCGCTCCCACGCTTCCTTGGGCAAGTCTGCAGCCTCACAAAATCCCGCTGTTAATCTTGTGCCGGTGCGACGATGTTGTCTTTGGGAGAGGCGGGATTTTGTCGAACCCTCGGACGCCGGCAATATTCTCCTGACCACAGCGTCTCCTGCTCCGGCTAATCCAAGTTATAGTTCGTCATAGCTGCACGCTGGCGCCTACGCTCTGAAGGTCACCTCCCTATGAGAGCACCATCGTGTGTCATCGTGTGCAAACCGCCCAAACCCAATGATGTCACCCCAGGTAGGTGAGGTGGTTTGATTCCGGTAACGGGACGTTTGCCGACGCGAGCCTGGACCATTTCTCATTTCAAAGACAAATTCTTGTAGCGAAAAATTATGGCTATCTAAAGTCATACTCAGTTTTCTGCAGGTCGCCCTGAGCATTCAGATTGAAGCCAGGGTTTCTCTTCCGGTTCCGCACTTTCGCCTGGTTGCATGTTGCAGTCAATTATCGCTTTCAATCGTTCTGCTTTGATGGCCCGCCATGGTACTTGGCATCAGGGGTCCCAGTGTGTGTGTGTGTGTACTTCCAAACCCGTGAATACCTCTCACCATTTTGCATTTTAAGCATGTGAGGAGCTTAAAACCAAACTATTTTGCATTTCCCTGTAACCACTCGCTCCTTGTAAAATCCATTGCATCAATTGCAAACGTGAAGAGCTTGCGACACAGTAGTAGGTGCAACAGTGTAGATGAGCTCACTCTTGAAGGCAAGCTCTGTTCACACTCAGACGGTTGACACGTGAATGAGTTGGAGCATGTAACAGAGTATAGGCACAACTGCCAGTGTGTTGCCAACTGCCACAATGCCAACTGCCAGTGTGCAGCCAGGCTCGCCACTAACTGCTCTGGCCACTTGCACCAGGGAAGCCGTCAGAGGACACGGAACGGGATGGGCAGCGCCCTGGCCTGCCCTGAGCAAGAAAAAAAAGGAAAGCAGGCAAGGCTGGCCAACCCAAAGCAAAACAGGACGGAGCCGCCAAAGTCAAGGCTAAAGACTAGATAAAGGGATGCTAGAAGGGCCAGGAGCCCACCTTCAAATGAACTACCTGATACACTGATAGGCCAGCCATGAACAAAACTGGTGGACATAGTGTGTTGCTCACCATGGCTGGAGGGTGACTGTGTGCCACGGGTTGTCGCACTGGCTGGCAGCATGTCAGACTTTTCTGGCACGCAAACAGCAGCAGCAGCGGCAACAGCAGCAGCAGCAGCAGCAGCAGCAGTGGCCACATGAACAAGGGGAAGGACAGGGGCTGGAGCCGCATCAGCTAGAGGCAGAAGTGGCCCTGAACAATCCGGCGAACTATGAGTAGCATTGCACAGTCCACACCAGCCGGAGAAGCACGGTATATGTGACGTGCATGAGATAATTTTTTGTGCAGGAAGGAAGTGTTGTAGCTGAAGACCAGTTGCGAATCATAACTTGTGAGGGGATGACCAAAGTTGTGATTGTTGTAAGTTCGACCTTTGACAAATTTAGCTGGTCACACTGTCTTTGCTTTCAACGGAATGCTTTTG
>QAXH01000897.1:0-10252 GCA_004335635.1 Chloromonas sp. AAM2 | reverse complement strand
TGATGCGTTTCTCGTTGGTGCAATGGGTGGGCCTGCGACAACTGATGTGTTTCTCGTTGGTGCAATGGCTGGGCCTGCGACAACTGATGTGTTTCTTGCTGGTGCAATGGCTGGGCCTGCGACAACTGATGTGTTTCTCGTTGGTGCAATGGCTGGGCCTGCGGCCAAAACTGGGCTTGAGGCTGGTGTGGCTGGAACCGCGGCTGGGTCGGAAGACGGTGCATGGTCGGCTGCGGCTGCGCCTGGACTGGGCTGACATGGTCCAGCTGCTGGTGCTGTTGCTGCTGGTGCTGGGCCTGCTGCTGCTGGGCCTGGTAACGGTGCAGGTCTTGCTGGTGGTGCGGCTGGGCTCCTAAATCGGTCTGGTACTGTTGCTCAACTTGCAAATGGTGCAGAGACTGGCCACTGTGTTGGGGTTGTACATCAGTCTGGATGTGTTCCTGTTGCTCTTGCTGGGGGTGACTGTAGCGTTGCAGCTGTCTCCTGTGCTGAAACTGCCCTTGGACAGGCACCTGATGTGGGATATGTGCATCAACGACTTGCATGCCACGGTTCTGCATAACGACTTGCCCTTGCATGCCTGATGTACTGATGTGCATGCTCATTGCTTCGTTGAGGGTGTCTGTGGGGTTGGCATGCATTTCCAGCGCCTGGCTGTGTGCCTGTCTGTGCCTGGCTGCATGTGGTACAGGCAAGGTGAGGGTATCCAGCCCTGTGGCCAGACCAGCAGAGTTCGAGGTTGTCAGGCCATGCAAGGCCTGTGGCATGGCTTGGGCTGAGGACTCATGCAGCATAGTCTGAGGTGTTTTGTTCACTTCTGCGGCAACAGCTTGGCCTGGAGCCTGTGCCAGGCCCTGTAGTGCCTCCAGCACCGAACTCAGTTGCTGCAGCGGTTGAGGTGGTTGAGGTGGCTGTGGCAGTTGTGGCGGTTGTACCAAGGTAGGTTGTTGGACTGGATGGGAGACTTGATTTGGCACAGGTGGTGGTTGTGGTGATTGAAGATCAGCCAGTGCCTTGCTCAGCTGCTGCAGAGCTGCCTGTACAGCCTGCAGCTGCAGCTGCTGCTGACTGACAGGCGCTGCTCCAGCTCCAGCTGTGGCAACAGCTGGCGCAACTGGTGTTACTGGAACAGCCAGGCCATTGTTCAGCAGCAGTGCTGCAATTGGCTGAGACTCCAACACCGTTGGTGCAATTGGTGTGGCGTCGGGCATGGCAACAGCTGGTGGGATGGCGTGGTCAGCAGCTGTCTCAACACAAAGTGCAGCTGTGTTCAATGGTTGAGCCTGAGCTCCTGCTGAGTCCGAATTCGCATGCAAATGCAAGCCTGGTGTAGCTGTGTCGCCTGTCCCATGCATGACAACGATTGCTGTGGGAGCCGGCATGTGCATCGCATCTATAGACACTTGCCCATAGCCAGCAGCAGCAGGATGCCCAGTCTCCCGCTTCAACTTTGCCAGGTCATGCTCCTCGCCCTGCACCGGCCTCTTTTGCTGCTGTTGTTGCTTGGCTGGGCCCTGCTTCTCGCTCTCCACCCTCCTCTGCTGCTGCTGCCCACGTGACATTGACTGCTGCTGCATTTGCTGGCCGCTCGCATGCTCAACCCTTCCAACGCCCGCCTTCTGCCGCTCCCTCAGCTTAGCATGTGCTCGCACATGCAGTAATGCCCCAGCTGTTCTGAGCTGCCGTTCAGCATCAGGGGTGTCCCTGTTGCTGAACGTTGGGACAGAAGCACACCCCCAGTCTTGCATGGCAGCGGGCAGACGGGGCCTTTGACCTCCTGCGTCTGATTCTGAGTTAGAGGATGGCAGGGCTTGCATTGGAGCAGCCATTGTGGCTGCCTTGTTCAACCTGCATGGACACACACAAGGCATACACATTGTGCACATGCATCGTGGAAACGTTACGGTAGGTCAGTAGCTGTCACTGGTTTGCCCGTGTTTGGGTGCTGACACACTAGGTGCATGCATGCTGCAGCGCATGTTAGCAAAGAAAATGTGCAGATTCGCAAGAATGTACCAGTGACTCTACGACCGAACGAGGATGAACGTAACCAGCTGCACGTTGCCCACGTTTTTCGCACAAGACATCCGCATGCGGGCCTGCCGCAGTGCACGTTTGAGAGCGTAACATGCAGGCAAGTTGCGGGCTGTGTTGAAGAACGTGTGCAAGAGATGTTGGAGTGTTACCTCTCTTACTTTTACCTACTGATGACATTGTACGCAAGAAGCTGCATGTCGAATGGTGCGGACGCGCTTACCAGACGTATGGATTACAGCCGTCGCTCGACTCTTCATCACTGGCCATGCGTCGCCACCCCTTGTGCTCCCGCAACCGCACCACCGCTGCCCCGCCCACCCTGCCCACGGTTGCATCGGCGTTTGCTCCCTGTTCTGCCTCAAGCGTTGTCCTTGCCGGCGCTCCACCCGCCGAGGAAGTGTTATCAATTGTCTGAAGCCAGCCATCTACAGCTCGCTTTGCCAGCGGACTCATGCCACGGCCCTCGCGCAACCGATCACGGTCGATTGGCGACGTTCTTGGCATGTCACCCTGCCGCATGGGGTCAGCTGGCGCACCCATGTCCTGCGCCTGTCCCTCTTCTCTTTCGGCTGCGGCAACTGGAGGCACCACCGCACTAATCTCAGCCTGGCCGTCCTCTACTGCATGGCCAGTCGGGGCCACAGCAGCATGCGGTAGCATGTCAGCCACGTGGTAAACGACGTACGCAGGGCGTCGAGCACGCCCACTATTGCTGCTGCTGCGCAGTGTGCCTTCGGTTGATTTCGTTACGCGGGCAAAGCCGTCATTGCCCGCGGCTCCATAACTGCAACCGCTGCTGCTGTAGCTGCTACGGCCGCGCACGACTGCCTGTTGGCTTGGTGCAGATGGTTCAACGCCTCGTGCAGTCGACATCGAGGAGCCGGCTCCGCTCGTCTTGCCCATGCCGGCTCCGTTCTCGCCATCAAGTTGTGCATGTAGCAGTACTGTTGCCTTAGCCTTGGTTGGGGACGGAACTGGCAGGCCCCGAATGCGAGCCAGAGCTGCGATCATTTCGTCCTCCTCTCTTTCCCAGTCGCTGCTAGTGGGCGACACAGGAGCCTTGTCTGCTGATAGTGTGCGCCGCCTTCCCCCGGCCTTTCTGTTGGACGCGGCGACTGCAGGGGTCTCTGCAGAGAAGCATGGTCAGGGCGAACAGAGGCACTGAAATGCGGGTGTGACAGCGGCGCAGCCTGCGGCTAAGCGAGCACGAGCAAATAAGATGCTTGAGCAAATGCTTCAGACCACCAACATATACGCACAGTTCGGACCACACACATAGTGCATGTGGGCAAGAGAAGCAGCTTGCAAATCTGACAAACAGGCAAGTCGTCAACTGGGGTTGATGCTGCTGGCCATTGTTACTGAGGCATAGCCAGCGCCCGAGCTAATACCAAGACAGAAAGTCCATGTAAGTAAATAAGTAAGTTCATGTAAGTTGAGCCAGATGGTTACAAGAAGTGGAAAGCACGGACTTGCCTGCGCGTGCACTTCCTCGTCTGCGCCGTGCAGCCCTCTGCCCCAGGCTGCCCGGCAGGGGCTGCATGTCCCGCACACGTTGCACAGCTGTCAACCAGTCCTCCTCCTGCCTGCCTTTACGCCCATTCACAGCCCCTGCAACCAAACCTTTACCGGCCTGTTCAGTCGCCACAGCCTTTCTATCCCCACCACCATTGCCATTGCTCACACAGTCATCATCACTGCCATGCAGGTCCGGTACAAAAGAGCAGGCGCCCTTATGACGAGTGTCATCTGCATGAGTGGCAGTTGAGATTGGCTGATAGGTATCAGTGCGTGGCAGGGGGCTGATAATTAAGGCAGGCTGGACTGTCGCTGCAGCAGTAGCAGCTTGATGCATTGTGGCTCCGCTAGCTGCTGGCAAGGCTGGCTTCAAACTCGTAGCAGCGATGTGAGACACAGTTGGTTGAGCGGGTGCAGCAGCATTGACTGCATTAGCAGCTGTGGCAGAACATGAAGCACCAGAACCAGAACCAGCACCAGTTGGTGTGGTCGAGGCTGCAGCAGCAGCTGGTGTGGCTGGGGAAGGAGCGGTAAGAGTGACTACAGGTGCAGCGATGGTGGTAGGAGTGGCTGCAGCAGGTCTGGCTGTTGAGGTGACGGCTGAAGAAAAGCTGGCAGGAGGCAGGTTAAGGTCAGGCACCAGCGGCTGTGCAACTGCAGCAGCAGCAGCAGCAGCAGCAGTGGCAGCTGTGGCAGCTGCGGTGGAGATGGCTCCAGATGTGCCCTTGGCAGACCCCTGATCATCACACACCCTGGACGACCCTGCACCATGATTGTCAACCTTGGACGCGGCAGGAGCCTGTCTGTGGGCCTTGGACTCTGTGGCCAGGCTGCTGCTGCTGCTGCTGTTGCTGCCACCACTGCTACTGCTGCTGTGACTGCTAGTTGTGAGCGGGATGCCTGCACGAGCAAGCATAGTTACCGAGTAAAACATCTCGAGCATGCTGAAAGGATGGTAATCTGGCTATGTGTGCAGCAGCGATGGGTAGAGGCCAAAGAAAATGTGGCATGCTGAAAGAGGAAGGACGTGTCATGCAGTGTGGCTGTGCTTGCATGACAAGAAGCCAACATGAGCCCGGTGCATGCATGCCCCTTTCATGAGCCCGGTGCATGCATGATGGCAGTACAGCCGAAGATAAGTGCGTGCGACCTTGCCTGCGGCCGGGACAGGTGGCTGCGCACCCCGAGTGGTGACAGGGGCCTGACTGGGGATTGAATGCCCTGGCCCTTCTGATGACTTGCGGCGATTGCGGACCTTCTCCAAAAGGCCTGTGTGGTGTGCATGGCATAGCATGTGGTGGCATGGCATGGCATGGTGTTGCGTGGCATGCATGACAGCTAGGCCGCTCGCTGGCAAAAGTATCCCGCTGCAGACCCTGGGCCTTTAATGCTTGGCATGGGCTGCGCATTGCATGCAAATCAGCAATGCTTGGCATGGGCTGCGCATTGCATGCAAATCAGCAATGCTTGGCATGGAGTACGCATTGCATGTTCTTCAGACCAGGCCACAGCTGTCAGTGGAGCGTGCTTGCACGAGGGCGCGCTTGCAGGCAGTTCAAAATGCCTGCACAGTCGACATCCGCACCTTTCGCGTCGTGCATTTGTTTGCTCGCGCTGGGCTGCGTTTGTAGCAACAAGTCCACCTGTTGCAGAGTAATTTGGTATTCACGAGCCAGCAGGGCATCGCTTCCCTGAAGGCCGTCTACGGCTTGCATTTCGGCTATAATGCCTGGACGCGCAAGTGTGTGCGCCAGCCTTGTTACGTGTTGATTTCCAAGTCAATGCCAATGGAAGGGCCACAAACGATGCCCCAATTTCATAGCATTCTGCCATTCCATTGGTATCCTCTCTAGGTTGTGCGCACAAACCAGGAATTGTGCACGAGCCGTTACTTGCAAACCCCAGGAATTCATCATGCAAACTTGTCTCTGAGCATCGCCATCGCCCAGCCGCTGAAGAACTTCGAGAACACCAAGTACAGGAGAGGAGACAATACCTATTGTTTTAGGTTCTGAGGGCGAAATGACGCAACTTGCCGGGAGACAAGCCGTGCCGCCCTGTTCCATGCGATGGGATCAGCGGCCTCTAGCACATGTCAGCCTGTCTCTGCCCACAAGAGGCGTTGGGCCTGCACGGAGAGAGCGTGCATGGCATGACGGCCACAGCATCTGTGGACAGCACACACGGTGTCACTGTGCAGAGCAAGAACAGCTCACAGCCACAGAAGCGCGCCCTGCTAGGATCAACCAACAGCAGAGCCAAGAGGAAGAGCAGCAAGATGGGCTGAACTGCGTTTCCACAGGAATGGATGTCTCATGTGTGAACGATCCCAGCCCTAGCCAGTCACCTGCACCACCAGAACCTCTCCAACCCCTCTTGCAAACACTTCTCATGGTCTCACCGTTCGCATTCTGGGTGAGCTCAGTGTGCGGTATGGGCAATGATCATTCATTAGCCTGAAGATGCTGAGCTACATTCATGCGCTGTCGCACACATTCATGCAACACTGACGTCCTACTTTATCCTGCACCTGTCCAGTACGCATTGTTGAGCCACTGCCAGGAAAGAGGTTGAGAGAACACAATGCACGTGGACACGTGCAAAATGCCTATTGCTTACCCTAGGCGCCTGTAGGCGATGCTTGCCCGTTTTCATGCACTTCAACAACACATTACTGATGCACAGGTAGCACGCATTGCTTAGCGACGGTCACGCGCTGTATACTTGACGCTATTGCAAGGCACGGAAATGAGTGAGCAATCTGGTCGGCACGCTGCACAATGTTGAATACGTGCAGGGAACAAGCATGGTGGTGATGAAAGGGCTGATGACCACAGTCCCCCCCATGGTCATGGGTGCTTTTCGGTTACTGCCAGCCGGTTTTCTGTTGGTCGGTTGGGCCGCTTCCCAGGGGAGGCCACAGCCCAACACATGGAAGGCATGGGCGTGGGTGGCCGCCTTTGCACTTGTTGACGGGGCAGCATTTCAGGTATGGCCAGGCCAGGCATTCAAATAGGGCTCAACGAAGGGGCTCTGTAGGTTGGAGTGCTTGGTGGATATAAGGCTTAAATAAGGAGAGGTTTGCTTGCTTCCAGGTCTTTCACTCAGGCACTGCTGAACAGGGCTAGCACACCTGTTGGCTGGTGCTGATTTAGAAATCAGGCCAGCAAATAGATACACTGAAAATTCAGCAGTTACAGTTGCTGTTCTAGGCGGTGCTTGAATGTAGAGACGGCAAGTAAGTTCAGAATTGGGAGGAAGTATCTCACAAGGGATGGCTCTGTGCCTTGTGTGTGTTGAGCAGGGGTTCTTGGCTGAGGGTCTGACCAGGACGCCTGCAGGCCTGGGTTCGGTCATCATCGACTCACAACCACTGACAGTGAGTGAGGGGTTGTGAGGGGACGCGTGACTGCCTTTTGAATTTGAAGCTGGATGATGCAACAGGTGTGAGGGCAACCTTGGCAAGCGGAGATGCCACCACGACAGGCGGTCAGCTTTGCAATCACATCGTATTGCAGCTCATGCATAAGGGTCAAAAAGACAACGCTGCAACAAAAGCAGATTAGTATTAGATAGTATAGATCAGAGCACATGATTCCAACATTAGTATTCAGACCAGCATGTAGGCAAGCTCGGTTGATGCAAAGATAAACAGTCGGTGCGGTGTCGTTGCATTTGGATGTCCTCGCAGGTAGCTGTGCTGGCACCACACAAAGAAGCATTGTAGCTGGTACAACACTGGAACATGTGCACTGGCCAATCATACAATGCTGCTCGTTGGTAGACCGGTATGAACCATGTGATGCTGGCATTACCGTTTGAATCAGATTTAGTCTAGCTACTTTTTGAAACAGAATGAGGAAAATCCAACCAAGTGGCATTGCCTCCTGGGTGGCTTTGCAGGTAGCTGTGCTGGCGGCATGGTTGTTTGGCGAGCAGCTGGGCACAGTGGGTGTGCTGGGCCTCGTCATGGGGGTGGCAGGGCTGCTGCTGCTGGAGCTGCCGGAACAGTACCTGCTGCTAGACACAGGTGCGTGCTGATGGGAGGACTGTGGGGCTTCAAATGTGAGGTGACTGCGCCACCTGGTCATGGGACAGGCAAGCAATCCATTTGCCGTTGGCCAATGAACCGAACCGAACATCCTGAACTTGCCTGGCCATCACAAATGGGCCTTCTAACATCGAATGCCTCACCACATCTGCTGGTTGTCAAGGTGTGAGACAACAATGTGATGAAGCACACGATGGGAAAAACACACGACTGACAAGGGGCAGGAGAGGAGCTTGGAATGCCAGGGACAGAGGCATAACCAACGGTATCGCTTTTTTGTCGCACACACAGGTGGTCTGCTTAACTCCAGCTATGACTCCATCGCATCCTTCTCCGAACAGGCAGCCAGCACAGCCGGGGCTCTCGCCTCCACCACCCTCACTACCGCAGGGCACCTGACTGATCAGGCATCCTCTTTAGCAGGACAGCTATCAGGCAGTACTTCCATGGCATCAGATGCAGCCTCAACCGCCAGTACCATACCACCAGACGCAGCAGAGCAGCTATCAGCCAGCACTTCAGCCGTTTCTTCAGCCGTTTCTTCGGGCACACTGGCAGCTTCGCCCCAGCTTCCAAGTGGCAGGATGAGTGCAGCGGAGGTGTGGGACAGTGTGACTGGCCCTGTCTTGTTGACGTTGGGATCTCCCTCGGCTTGGTTGGCCAGCGGAGAATTCTGGATGCTTGCAGCGGCTCAAGCCATGGCGGTTGGGACAGTTATGGTCAGGTGGGTCCACGTGCTTCTAAAGTTCATTCTTCCATCCACTGTCTCTCAGCCAAGCGGTCGAGCCTGCACGTTCTGGATGATAAGAACCAGACAAGCAGGGCGATTGGATGGCTCAGGAACCAAACAAGCTTGATTAGATCTACCAAATCAGAGTGTCCGATTGGCCAAAGATTGGCCAAAGAAGCAAATGAGTACGCGCGTTTTCGCCACACGTTTCCTTAATGTTCCTGTCGCAGGTATGTGACACGTGAGTGTGACCCTGTGATGGCCACTGGTTGGCACATGGTCCTGGGAGGGCTCGTGCTATCAGCGATAGCCCTGGCAGACGACCCCCAGGCCCTCTCGCATGCAATAGAGGGCTTGGGGCCGCAGGACATAGCCGCCGCCGCCTATGTCAGCCTGTTGGGTGGCGCTGCTTCATACGGGATATTTTTCTACCTGGCGTCCAGCAGCCAGGGCTCCTTAACGCGGTTGTCAAGCCTCACCTTCCTCACACCAGTGAGTGTGGACTACGTTTTTCTTACACGTGGCTTATTTTGGCGTTTCTTTGAGGCCTTTCCAAGGGGCGTTTCCGAGGGGCGTGGGCAGCTCACTCTGCAGCAAACGCTGTCAATCGAGTTGCAAATTCTGTAGCAGTGCAAGTCAAGGTCAAAGCGGTGTACAAAGTGAGATGGTACTGTTTGAACTCGATGTATCTACCGTTGGAGATGAGTGTTTGTTGGTACCGTACTTCCACATCAAGAACGTGAACTCACATCACATCATGCACTTTGTGCTGCAGGTGTTTGCTGCTGTGACTGGGTATTTCGTACTGGGTGAGGTGCTGACTGCCCCCCAAATCCTGGGCGGTGCAGTGACCCTGGCCTCGGTGCTGCTCATCACGAACAGCAAGAACGCACCCCAGGAGAAGCCGGAGCAGCAGTGAACCAGGAAAGACTTGCGAGCGCAGCGCCCCGGGCAGAACAAGAATCAACCTTTTAAAGTGAAGGTTCATCCCAGGGTTGCTGTGATGGCAGTTTGTTTTGGCTCAAGAGGGAAAGCAGGAGAAGTGAGAGCTTTTAGTGCGAGTGTTGCGTATTGAGGCCCGAGTCCTTTCGAGCCTTATGCTGTTGTAAGGACTCTGAACGGGCAAGGCTCTGGTTGCCATGTGCCTATTTTGAGTGCGTTCATTAGTCCCACATAGGAGGCATATGTGCAGAGTGGTATCTAGACACCCGTCGACATTGTTACGCATGAGCCAGTCTGCGGCACTAACTGAATCTGCCTGTCTCATGGCCCGCTTGCCGTGTATGTGCTATGTAATTTAGACTCTCCGGCCAGAGTGACCGACCATTCATAAGTGTCCTTTGGTCTCTGCCGGGCCAACTGCAGAGTTTGTGTGCGTGGTAATGTGTAGCTCCACAGACAAGGATATGTATGCAGCATTGCTTGTGACTGCTAGGCTTTACGTATGGCTGTTTTGCTTGGGCGTTTGAAGGGAGCCGGCTTATTTTGACTTGTGAGCACTGTGGGTAACTGTACCTGAGGACGGTGTGAGTTTGGTTGTACGATGAGCAGCCTGGTGCACACAGGACGTGAATATCTGATTGCTCTCAGCCATTTTTTTGGCGCTGTGGTTCCGCACTGCGATGTCTCGCATGTCGTTTCTGTGCTTTCATGAAGGCTGGCTGGCTGAGATACCTTGCGGAAAGCATAAGAGGCTTCTGATCACACCAACCAGGTCAACTTGTCAATGTCGGAAACCAGCTCAATGTCGCAGACACAGGCACAGCAACGCTTCTGCAGTTTCTGTGCCAGTTTATAAAAAGCCAGCACATGAATAAAGCAGAGTTTTCACAGCTGTCAACTAAGGCTCTGCATCAGAAAGGAAGCACTGGACGCAGACAACTGCCAGTTGAAGCACAAAACTGGCTGAGCAGAAG
>QAXH01000895.1:0-14712 GCA_004335635.1 Chloromonas sp. AAM2 | reverse complement strand
CCCGGTCCCCCTCCCCCTCAAAAGGCACCATGCACTGGTCCAGGAATTGTTCATGGTCATATGCATACGTCACTGGGTACACGCACACACCAGGCACTGCACACACACCTCTGCCGGCTTGAAGTAGCTGTCCGGTCCCAGGGGCGGCGGCCTCATGCTCCACAGCAGCACACGCCCGTCCTCGTCTGACGCCGCCACCCACCCAGGGTGCACGGGACTGCACGACACCTGCAGCGAGAAGAGCAAGCCATGAGATTCCCCCTTTTCCCCGCTGAGCAGTCCTCGCCGGACTGAAGGCCATGTAAACCTCAAGAACCTTGGACTTCTAGAAATAGGACAGGCAGGCGCTTGTCATCATCTCCGTCATTGTTTGGCATTTCATGTTGCAACGCACAAAAACCTCCAACAATTACGCACATAATGATCATCAAGCCAATCAGGCGTTCTGGATCCTGTCGGGGTGGACAGAGAAGAAAGGATGTTACTGTATGTGCAGTGAGAGCATTTGATTCAATTTGGATCCAAAATCGGATAATAATTTGGACCAAATCTGGATTGCGGTCTCATGACAAATTTGGGTCAAATTTGGATTTTGAATTGGGTTGGAACAGGTTTATATGGTTTTGATTTGGGCAGGGCCCACACACAGTTACGCACAAACCGCCCGTAAACCCAAATTACTTCTAAATTGAATTCAAATTATTTGCCCAAATGTACGTGTGACCGCCCCGCAAGGTCTGATTGTCGATCACTGACCGCATTGGACTAGCGACCGTTTGTTTTCAGCAGGATGGGGCATATAGACACTTGACTCAGCATCTAGTTCCCGCTTGTGCCATAAACCAGATAACTCTATTTTTTGTTAGTAAGAGGAAGACGATCGTGGAACTGTCAAGGTGTCAATCCAGCACCCGCCCTCACCTCTTGTATGCATGACTGTTGGTTATTGAACGCCCTGCCTCTCGCCCGCCCCACCACCTCCGCCACCGCCCCTGCGGCCGCGTCACTGGTGCTGGCCTCATGCCCATGCGGGCCCATGCGCAGGTCGATCACCACCATGCGCCCGTCTCCACCACCTGAGCGGGCAGAGCAGCCATGTGGCAAGTCCATCTACTATCTGTCACCATCAGAGATAGTGTATGATTCGCCGTGAAAGGATAGTGTATGATGAGTTGCACAGGCACTAAAAATGATTGTTCCTCCCTTGCTACATGTGGATACAGATAGACCACAGCAGGGGGGATTCTGTCACCGAATGCTAGCAAGCCATGCAAGAGACAAAGGCTGGATGACGGCTGGCTGACAAAAGCTGAGCAACAGAAGGAAACGTCCAGGTGAACCTGAGGAGGCAGTTGAGAATTGAATGGCGAGTGTGAACATCGTGCAAATGGTGGCTGGAAGCCACGAGTGCAGGCACACAGCTATCTCAGCTGCATCATCCGACTTGTTACAACAGCTTACCTAACTCAAGCATTGACTTGCCCCATGCTCACCGGTGACCAGCGTGTGGGGATCCATTGGGCTGAAGTCAAGGGAGTTGGCCGCCCCCAAGTGCACCCCGGCCCTCCTCAGCACCGCCTCTGGCACCCGCATGTCCCAACACACCACCGACCCCTCCTCCCCCACACTCCCAAATACTTCCGGGGACAAGGGGCCCCCCAGGGGCGGCACTGCCACGTCATTCGCCCCCTCCGGATGGCCCCCGCAAAATATTCGGGAATGCCCAAACCGGGGCCATCTGGCCCGGAAGCTTTCATCCCCCTCTACATTCGCCACCTTTGCTGCAAGTGCTGACGTGGCATCAACTGTGATGGAGTGAATTTTGCCTCCTTCACACGTGGTGAAAAGTACGCCCAATTTCTCAGGATGCCAGCACATACCAAAGCCCTTAGGCAATGGCATGGGTGTGCCAGATGCACTGGGACAGGTTGCCTCCCCCAAAAACCCTAACAACCCCTCATCTTCTTCCGCTTCCAAATGTCCAGCTTTCTGCCTCCCCCCTTCCTCCTCCACCCCACTCATAGCCCCTGGCCCTTGATTTCCCAATCCATTCCCATGGGCTGCTTCCTCCCCATTTTCATCATCTTCGTCGTCTGAAAAGTGGGTTGGCAGTTGATCTGGTTGGAGGGCGGTTTTTAGGTTGACGAGCACTATCCCCGTGTCCATGCTCTTTGCGGCCACCAGGTGCGGGTGTTGGGGCATGTGGCACACACGGTCGATGTCTCCGATGCCCAGCCAGCATTGCCAGCCCACCTGGAAATAGCAGGCGTCCAAAACAGGTTAGTTTGCATGCCTTTGAAAAGGCTTCAACAGATTCTTGTGCACTTGTACGTGAGCAGGAAGCCAGAGCTCTAGTGAGGTGAGACGCCAAAAAACATCGGGTCACAATCTCATTGACAAGAATCGCGCGGAAACCGACAGCCCACCTTGTGGTGTCTGAGCACAGGGCGTGCGTCCCCCCCAGGCCCAGCGCACAGCCGGACCTGAAGCACCTGCATGCCGACACACAGCAACACAAACACCATTCTTCATTCGCTGTGGCCATCTACAGCTACACCCAAGCAATCACACCATTATCACTATCATCAGCCAATCCTACATTAGGTGGATATCAATTGCTTGTGCTGCTGAAATGCCCAATCACGTCACATGCCCCCTTGACACGGGCAATACATTCCTATACAGTACAGGATTATAAAGTATGTACCTGTAGCGTGTTCACGTCCATGTGTGACTCCTCACACATGCCCATGAGCACCAGCTGGTCACCCCAGCCACCGCTCTCATGGTGCCAACCGGGGAGGAAGTCTGCATGCACATCCGTGGGCAATTGCACAGACAATAACAAACCATAACAACAACATGTGCTTTTGCCATTCCAATAGGTTCATGACGCATCCAATAGATTGACTGTTCCGTTGATTGAGTTGTGATTTGGACCCCAAGACATTGACGCACCTTCTTCGCAAGGTTCGGGCACAATCCTTACGTCAACAACACTGACAACAGCAACACCATGCAGTCTCTTCCAACTTCCAACAGCTTTGCCGCATTCTGGTCAGTTTCTGCTTTTGTCAGTTTCTTCTTGCTTTCATTCTTAGTGCTCTGCCAGGTATTGCCTCCGCACCCAGGTGCCCAGCAGTATGGCCATGAATGCGCATATCAAGGAAGGAGTGCAACAATCGGCATTACCCACCGACGCTTTGGACTGTGGGCCGGACCTCCTCCACTGGTGGAGGCGTGTACTGGGCCCACATGGAGTGACTGGTGGGCACCCACTGCCTGGAGACACCACGTGACAAGAAACGGCAGCACGTGAGAAACAGACGGCTGCTGCTACCGTCACGGCCGTCACTACTGGTGGTGCCGGCACTGCGCTGCTGCTGCCCTGTTGGTGTTGCTGCTGCTGGTGCTGATGCTGCTGGTGTTGTCACTGTATTGCTACTGTGCTGTGCTGTTTTGTGGTGAGTACATCGCACCGCTGCTGTGCGGCTATGTAAATCTGTCTAAATCAAGGAAGCCGTCACAGGACACAGAGCCAATATCGCCTTGATGGTTTCCAGTGTTGCTCTCTGTCCCTGGAGGCTATCACTACTGCAATTGTTGCAGTGGCTACTGCTGTGGACGCTGCCACTGCTGCTGCTGGTGCTGCTGCTGCTGTTTCTGCGACTGGTGCTGGCATAGTAAGCGCTGCTACCCCGTCACCGGAGCAGCAACTGACCACGTTGCTGTTGCCACTAGCACAGATGCTGTCGCAGCTGCTGTGCCTATTGACTAGGCGATGGCATGTGAAACCATCACTGCTGCAGCTGCTATTGACAACCCCCATGGCTGTGACTAACGAATGTGCCGTTACCTGAACATTTCCAACCGCTTTGTGCGCATGTCATCTTGCTCTTGCTCAGGTGTCATTGGAACTGTTTCAGCTGGTGGTGGGCGAGCGTCCTGCTGTTGACGTTCACGTCGTCCCATTTCTGAACAGTTGCAAGGAACTGCAAGGAACTGTTTGATCATCCTTGACATGTTGGTTACAGGTCAGTGCAATCTGTGGTCGCCTCATCGGGGGCAATAGCCAGGAACTGCATGATCACGTGACGTTGTGTATGTATATGTAAGCAATGGGTCTGAAGTTGCATGTCATCAGCACACTCAGTAAATTCTCTTGTTCATTCACCTCAAAGTTGTATTCAAAGTTGTAACTTGGCATTGGCATGAAGCACATGTTTGCAAATCCGACTCACCTTGATTTCACGTGCTTGATAGAAGTGCGACTGAGACCATAGCTGCAATCCGTGTATTGGCTGATGAGAAAGTCCACATCACATACGTCCGACCATGCTGGGCATGCTGTCGGTCGGGATCTGAGCTGCAAAGGTCAGCCTCAAGAGGCGTTTGCGTGTTCTAGGCAGAAATCGCGGATACCCTGTCACACGTAACTAATCGTGACGCTGATTAAGTGAATGGAGTTTGTTGGAAATCCGTTTGCGGTTCGCTGGGATTTAACGGGATGTTACACGCGCTCAAACTTTCCAACTTTGTTATTACTAGAGTTGCAGTTGTGTTCTGACCATGGAAGAGCTGGACATAGAACTCGAAGCCCTGCAGCATACTTTCGATGCTGACAGTTTGGACATCGCGCGAGCGGACGACTTCGTGATTACAGCGCGCCTTCAGCCCAGGACCGGATGGGGTGCAGACGACCATGCCGCTCAATTCGTGCTGTGCTCAGTCAGGTGCGGTTGGCCTGGTGAGCTCAGAATGCTTTACCTACCAGCCCGGTGCATGCTCGACCTCATTCCACTGACGCTCAATTCAGGTTAACCTTGAGCCCAGCCTCTTACCCAGAAACTCTGCCAGACATCTCTCTGCTGGACGTCAGGGGCCTTGGAGATGCACGTCAGCACTCCCTGCTCAGCCTGTTACACCAAGAGGCAGAGCAGCTGCGTGGCATGATGATGCTAGGCCACGTCCTCGAGTCTGCCACGTGCTGGCTGACTGAGAACAACGCTCCCGAGGGGGACTGTGCCTTCTGCCTCAATCCAATGGCCAACGACAACCAGGGTACGTCAGCTCACGCTCAGCTCACATGGCTTGGCTTATGACGAGCATTGCATGGTGTTTTGTGTCTTGTTTCACATTTGCCTGTAGAACAGTGGAACAAAGGATGGCGCAAGAGCTTCTCTCAACTTCGCAACAGCCCTGATCTGAGCACCAGTTCAGATGATATGTGGTGTGGGAATGTTACTCAGTACGTCGGCGGCTGCACTTGTGGTAGCCCGCAAGTTGCCAAACCACAGTACTTGAAAGCCATGTGCTGGTGATGTTCATGCCATGCAGGGGCTGACACATCCGCTCTCACCCGCCTACCATGCTTCCATGCATTCCACACGTGAGTGAGGCGGTGTGCATATCTGTGCATGCATTCTGTGCATGCAAAGCAAGCCAACCATCGACCCACAGACGACTGGACAACTGTGCATCTAGTTGTCATTTTGCTTGCATGCGACGGGCAACTGTTTTCCATCCGGTACGGACTGTTCAGTCGAGCGCACTTCAGTACATCCGGCCATGTGTAGAATGTGTTCAATGGCCTGCAGCAACTCACAGCTTGTTTGCTGACAGCCGTGCGTGCCCAGCAACCGCATGTCGATGTCAATAGCAATCTGCATCCACCGCTAGAGCAAGGACGCAGGCAAAGGCTTTGAGGCGGCCATCACGTCCAAGTGTGTTAAACCAAGATCTTTGGCATGTGGAAAGCCAAGCCCTGACCTCAACAGGCAAAGGTTGTCTTGCCATTGCAGTGCGTGCTACTGTCGGTGGTGGGCCTGGCAGCAGTCAGACTGCGCGGCTCGGGAGCAGGACCTGGTGCAGCACACTGGGGCCCGGGCAGCAGCCACCATCATGTCGGTAAGTTGAGCTTACTTCCAGCTAGTACGCGACTCACCAGCTCGTGCAAACGTTACAGGGTATGCATTATCAGCAGCAACATCAGCAGGAGAGTCCAGATTCAAGCCACCATTCAGAGTAAACGTTACAGGGTATTCTGTTCTATGTACTACGCCATGAGCCCAGGCCAGTGCGCCCGTAGCATCTCGTGCAG
Organism: Chloromonas sp. AAM2; assembly: GCA_004335635.1. NCBI lineage: Eukaryota > Viridiplantae > Chlorophyta > Chlorophyceae > Chlamydomonadales > Chlamydomonadaceae > Chloromonas > Chloromonas sp. AAM2. Next base: position 8,612 of record QAXH01000895.1, on the reverse strand, counting down.
CGCTGCAACAGAAGTGTACTAGCAGTGTGAGAAAACTGGCGCCCAGCCTAGGGTGAGCACTTGCCTGTGTGCGTTGCCCAAGCAGCGATTGTATTGATGTCTTGTTTGCAGGATAAGATGCCTCCCAGAGAAGAGGCCCCGCACCACCACCTCTACTCGAGCAGCTGCCCGGTGTGCCGGGCCCCCTCTCCCTTGTCCCAGCTGCCTCACCTCTTGCCACGACTTGAGCAAGCTCTGGAACAGGCACAGGCAGACACAGGGGCAGAAGCAAGCCAGGCTAATGGTCATGGCGACGGTTTGGCAAATGATGTCAAGGCTGGGGTGGTGTCTGGGGTATTGACTGGTCAAGGTGTTGATGTGAAGCGAGTGCAGACATTGCAGCAGCGGCATCAACGCACGTGGCAGAGACAGCTGGCGGCAGGCGGGATTATCTCCGCCCCTGCCTCCTACCTGCTACCCCCTCAGGGTACTGCTACCGCAAGCATGGACAATGCCGTGGGTGAGGGCCTGGGCGTGCCGGGTGGGAGCGCGGGGATCGCGACTCAGGGTGCCTCTGTGGGGAGTGGGGCGGTGGATGCAAGCACCGCCGGGGAATGCAATCGCATGCCGGCAACAGGGGTGGTACATACAACTCAGGGTAGGCGTAGTGCGTCTGGTGCTGTGGTTGACGATGCAGCGTGGAGTCAGGTACGGATAGGTGATGACAGGCAGGGTGGGTGTAAAGGGAGGCAGGCAGAGCGGGGTGGGCACAGGAGGGGTGGGAGGGCCCCTGGTGGGGCAGGTAGTGGAACGGAGGGTAGAGAACGAGGGCAAAGGCGGCCTGGGGTGTCTGAAGGCGCCGTGCAGACAGACCGATCACATGGCCTGGCTGGTCATGGTAGGGCAGGCGGGGCGGTTGGTCAGAAACGTGCGCCAAGTGCCAAGGGCTCTGCTGGGCCCTTGCCAGACACATTTGAACTGCAATGCTGACTAGTTATGCACGATTACTGTGCCTTGGCTTGGCTTGTAAAGTTGCGTGCTCCCTTGTTTGGAATCAGCACAGGACTGTGACTCAGCGTCTGGTGGCTGGAGCTACGGGTGGAACCGCCGAGTGTATGTGTAAGGTGCAATAATTGGTGTAGACATGGTAATTTTTGATCTCAAAATCAGAGCTGCTCAGGCTACTGCAGGCCTAAACTGTGGTTTCGCTGCTTGCTAGCAACACCTTAAGCTCATTTAGGCAACAGGTAGACTGATTATACACACCAACGAGAGTGCGTCAAGGTCCCAAGTTTGTACATAGGAGCGAGCTAGGAGCGTGCGACAGTGTGCCACTATGGGTTTGTACAGGTGCATACCAACAGACTACTGCCAACACACCTGCAAGGAGAAGGGCTCCGCCAATGAACAATTGCATGCAGAACATCAGTTCCATGCTGCGGGGCACCATCGGGAACAAGACCTTGCTTTATGTTGAGAACAGCAGTTGCGCCAAGACCAGAAGTGACGTGAAGTGCAAAGGGTGTAAGCTCAGGAGGGGTACACTTAAGCAGCAGTGTGTTGCCAGTCAGGCACTCACTGACTGTGTATGATACATGCTTGTAGTAGCAGAGGCTTCTGAAAATTCTTGCAAGATGAACTCTGTTCAGATCTGCAGCCTAGAGATCTTCTGGCCCGTTCAGAAGTTTGCCAGTTTGCATTTCCAATTTGTTGTATACTTTGAAAGCATGTCCATGCGCAGCCTTGATGCAGACTGCCGAGTCCTCCGTCTCAACAACCTTCTTCTCAACAACCGGTTACAGGTTGTTATTGTTCGTTGTTGCTTTGTACTCATGTTGCTGTAGCACACACTCCTGGAAGCTGATTGTCACTCAACATTGTTCCCGGTCCCCGCATACTGCTCACCGCCATTTCCGATTTGTCAGGTGTCCTGTATGGAATATGGACTGGTATCCCGCAAGGTACCCGCACAGAAGAGTGTATATAGATTACATCAGGGGGTCTCACACGCATCGAGCGCGAACGCTGGTGAGCCATGCAAGAGACAAGGCTGGATACCGTCCTTGAGGAGAGATAGCTTGGAGTCTCAGAAGTGACGCGAGAGATTTCAGGGAGGAGTCAGAATGACTGCCTAGAGCAGAAAGAATTATAGAAGAGAAATGTACGTTAAATGTACGTACTCAACTCAACATGTACGTAGCAAGAGCATCCTCCAGCAACCACGCTTCAAGACCCTGGTGGTTTGGACATTGGAAGCGCCCGATGCTGCAATGGAGACATCTGAAGTGCTGCCAGCTCGTCTGCAGGAGGCGGGCAGAGGCAGGTCAAGTCAGTGGGGGCCCAACAGGTCATCAACTTGCTGGTTCTGTTCAGGTTCAGTACCTGGACCCATCCAATGTGCTCGCTCTGTGCATCGCATTATAATGTAATGTTATTCACAGTGTGAAATCTCATGTTCGAACGAACGATCTACGCTGGTTTTGCAGTTGCTTGATTAATTGATTTGTTACATCAGGGTTGCCATCTGCGTGCTCTGGGCAACTTGGCAACGAGGCGATAGTGTTGGCATGGTGAATTCAATAACAGGCCTGACGTGTGGTTTTGCTCTTGCAGTCTGCTTGCTAGGGGCGTTTTTGACACGAGTTTTTTTGGCATACATGTGCCTGTTGAGCAGGGAGACATGGAGGTAAGGCGTTTCAACAGTGCTTTTGTCTTCAGCGTGGGTGAGTATGGGACGAAGGCAGCAAGTGCATAACGTGCATTGACAACATCCAGTTGGTTATTGCACTGTCAGTTGAACATCTAGTGAGCACTGTGTGAGCAGGCGACTCAGAATCTGCAGCCTTGAGCTCGAAATCCTCTGTATCTCTAATGGCAAGTGCACACGACGTCAGGCTTGAAACATATGACAACTGAACTTCCTAGCTGAACCTGTTAACGATACACGCTGCTGTGCACACGATACACATGCATGTGCCTGCTTGGCAGCAACCTTTTGCATGGCTCTGCTAATCATTACAACTTGCAGGTGGGGAGGAAAATGAGTGGCGTGGCATAGGGCACATGCTGGACAAGCTACAGCAATGCGGCTCAGTAAAAGCAAAACTGCCGCAGTCATAAACTTGAACCAACAGAACCAACATGCCTTTCAAACAGGGCAAGAAGGGCTCAGGCAACAGTGTGCCTGATTGTATGTGCATGCCTCCCGACAAGCACGCTCGAGCTGTCTGCTCAATGTGTGTGCCCTTGTCAGATCATGTTCGTATGGGCAGCGAAGTGCCGCAATGGCTACCAAAAAGTGCCAAAATGTAGCTGGGCCTGGCCTGAACCGTGAGACGTTTCCCGAAGGCATGGCTTGCATAGAACATGCCAAGAACAGGCGTGCATGCACACAGGCCAAAGCAGTAGATTTGACCATTCAGGCTCCCACGCTGTTCCTGTTCTAATATGACAGAATCACACCCAACAGCCGAGGTGTCAGCAACATGTACACTGGCTGCCACCCTGGCATGCTTATAAGAAGAACGGCTGTCATGATACGAACCACTGCTTTACGCAATGGTGACGGTGGCACCAGCCTCAACCAGCTGCCGCTTGGCCTCCTCAGCCTCCTCCTTGCTGACACCCTCCTTGAGCACCTTGGGCAGGGTTGCTGTGTAGTCCTTGACCTGGTTGACGGCAATGTTGGCAATACCGCGGACAATCTTGTAGCAAGCCACCTTCTTGTCGGCGGGAATGGCCTGGAGCACCACGTCGAAGGTGGTCTTCTCCTCAACCACTGGGGCGGCGGCAGCGGCAGTTGGTGCCGCCATCATTGGGGCGGCCACAGCGGCAGATGCGTCGACGCCGAAGGTCTTCTCAATCTCTGACACCTGCAAGTTGCAAGCGCAAAGCCATGACGTCCCATGCAACTTTACACTGCTTCAAGGACCCAACCCATGTGAAATGTACCGCTGTGCACATTGATACCAAGCCGTGCAATCCTAGTGGAAGTGACTGCTGGTCCGCGCTTCACGTAATAAGCCACTGCGACGTGAAGTTGACAGTCGTGACATGGAAACCGCAAATTGTGACCCACCAGCTCGGAGGCCTCGAGCAGAGTCAAGGTCTTGAGCTTCTCCACCTGCAAACATGCATGAAATGGTCCTCGAGGCAGGGCTGCAGACTGTGATGCCGAGGTACTGCTCGGTGGCGGATTAAATGCCGGCTGCCACAAGCATGCCGCTGCTCTGCCCCTTGGCTGACAAGCAAGGATATTTCTCAGCAACAACTGTGCTTGAGGTGCGGTGTATGCTGCCTTCTGAAAGCTGAGGGCGGTCTTAAGGGTCTGCAAGCCACACAGTGGACCGATGGAAGTGCCCTGCTGGCAGGCTCATCCTTATGCACTCACAATCTCTGAGACGGCGGATGCGCGCACTGGTGCCACCATCACGCGGCGCACTGGCTGGGCAGCCTTGAAGGCACCCTGGCGCATTGCCACACGGGAAGACGCTGTCTTCATGGAGAAGGCCATTGCGTCTGAAGTGATGTGCAGAGAAGGGAAGAGAGCGGCTGCCTAGATTGATGAAGGTCTGGACGGCTTGTTCGTCTGGCCAAATGTGGTCGGGAAAAGCTGGCCATGTGCGACTGTACCGGGCACGTGCGAGCCCTAACTTTTCTGGTGCAGATTGGCTGGGCATGGTCAGCTGATCGCTTAGACAGCTGCATTGTTTGACACTAGTGTGCCAAAACTGCTGTCAAGTGGAAGATCGCTTGCATTTGAAGGGGATCGTGCCCATGCTGCCCCCTGTCTGAAGGTGCGGAGCAAACCTTGGACCAAGTCTGGGAACGTAAACTTTGCGTGTTCTAGTTCAACTGACATACAAGGCACGCGTGCGCCAGCTGCCTGCATGCTCTGGCAAGTTTTGCACTTGACTTTTTGCACAGGGCGAGTGTGATGTTGCCCCTCCCTTCAAACCAGATTGGCCTGCAGCACCACAGTACACGTGACAGACATTGTATGATGCCACTGGCAGATCAGCTTAACAACCCACTTCTTCTCCATGAATCGAACACGCATCTCTTCCTTACACTCGGAATCCGACATGCAACCCGCTGCCCTTGCATCATCCCAACCCCAACCACAGGGTCACCACATCACCGAACCATAACCACATACCAATCGTTCTCGCCAAAGCCATTGGCCTTGATGTTCGACACTCTCATTCGCACGAGTCAATCATGCTCATCACGGCAACTGACATTTAATAACCTTAATTCACGCACCGCCCCTCGTGCTCTGTTGACCTTGGTCGCCATGCAGGCCATGCATGCAGTGCGGGCAAGCAGGCCCCACCTGCCCCACGTGCGAGCCATGGCGCAGCACTCAGCAGTACAAACCGCCGCCCCATACACACAGATCAGTAAACTGCCCTTGGACGGTTTCCTGCAGCGCATTCGTGATAACAATGTTGGGCTAGAACAGCTGCCTACTCTCACACCGTTCAAAATCGCCGGCAAAACTGTTGGACAGCTAAAACCAGGGTGAGCTTGGAGTGTTGCAGGTTACTTCACTTTGCTTTCGCGCAGGGTTCATAGTCACAGATGAATGTTGTATACTGAACGCTGACCGTATAGTGTTCCTCTGTGCTGCATCACACGTCCTGTCACGTGCTCCACCAGCTCGCTCAGCGCTGCCGCATCAACATCATGCAGACTCTGCCATGTGCAGACCACACCCTGCCATGTGCACACCACACCCTGCCATGTGCACACCACACCCTGCCATGTGCACATCACACCCCTATCATCTGCACATCACACCCTATCATGCTCAGCGCTTTGCAGAAGTCAGGCGACTTGGCCCGTGTGCAGGTTTGTTGAGCGTCTGTCCCGCTACCCGGATGTGTTCCAGGTTCAGGGCCAGGGGCCGCAGGGACAGGTGCAGCTACAGCCCGCGCTGGCCACACCAGAGCAGAGAACAGCGGCGGTGGCAGGTAGGTGGTGTGTGTGGTGTGTGCAGGTGGGTGCGTGGGGCCGCACAGTAGGTGTGTGTGTTGGGAGTGTGGATGTGTGAGAGTGAGGTACACTGAGGTGTTGCCTTGAGCCCATGCTTGATGTCTGCGCACTTCACATTCATTTCTTGGAAAACGTTGAAGCGGATGCTGCCATTTGCGTTGCATGTACCACTGCACCTGGTTCTGCTGGAGACCACACTCACCACCTGCTCACCCCTGCTCATCCCATACCTGGACTCTTGAACCTTATTACATTCGCCAAGAAATGCAGACCTTGAGCCTGACTCCTATCCTTGTCCTGCTTGGCCCCTTGAGGTGTGCTTGAGCAGTTGAAGAGTGAGGGTGTGATCAGCGGTTGGAGAAACGAACTTTATCCCGTGACGTCATCCTTCTACGCCCAGCCAGATATGCTGGTGAGTCATGCATCAGTTGGAGTTAGCTGCAGCAGACGCACCTGTCGCAAACAATGGGGGGTAGGCATCATAGGCTGTTTGCGATCTGATGTTGGGAGGGTGCTGGGATGGTGTTGCATGCTTGCAGCTGACTGGGAATGACCTCTGCTCGCCACACCAGCTGTTCACGGTCAAGTGCTGATATTGTACTGCAGTGGCTTGACCATGTCAAGTGTGACAGTGTGACAGTGTGGCCTCCTGCATGTGTGTGTAGATGGAGAGGGCAGCTGTCACTCATTTTGGCATCAAGGCGTATGGCATTCACATGAACGGGTGAGCAACTGAACTAATTGAACTAAGTGAACTAACTGAACCTGAACCTCGCTGGCCGTATAAGGAGGCCCCCTAGCCCCATGCATGCCCAATCTCAACACTCACTGTAAGCACCCTGCCCATGAACATGAACTTGTTGGTTGCAGTTACGTGGTGGCAGAGGACGGCAGCGTGAGCCTGTGGGTGGCGCAGCGGTCTCTGAACAAGCCCAACTGGCCGGGCAAGCTGGACCACATCGTGGCAGGAGGACAGGTGGGAGACATGCATTCGACTTGGATTGAACTGTTTTGGATTGGCCATGGTTCTTCACTGCAGTGTGCATCATGCAAACGCCTGCCTATTCAATTCCCATTTCAGCTCGGTCTGTAAACGTCACAGACCCCCACACACATCGTGACAGTAGTCAAATGGCAGGCGACGTGGGACGTTCTTCGCCTCGTCACATTTTTTCATTGCAGTCATCAGTCGCCATGCAAGTGCAAAGTCCTTGCCCTATTGGCTTCTGTTGCCACGTGCTGCGCAGCCCCACGGTCTGAGCCCAACTGAGAACGCAATCAAGGAGTGCGGCGAGGAGGCGGGCATTGGGCCGGAGCTGGCGGCCACTGCCCGGCCAGCAGGGGCAGTCAGCTACAACACAGGTGGCTTCATCAAACTTGTGAACTGGCAGCATGTAGTGCCGAGTACCAGCTGACATAAGCCTAGAGGTTGAAGGTAGCACAGACCCCAGTAGCATAACCCTGGCCCCAGATGCTCATTGCATTACCTGCCTCTTTCAATCAGTCTTGTGACTTGCAGCCTATTTGATAAACTATCAACTGCCGCTTGACTACCGTAACCTTCCAACTCATTGGTGGATGGAATAGTACCATTTTGTACTGTTGCCGGGTACCTGCTACGGCTGCCGTTGCACCTGTGTGTGCAGTGTCCGCTGTCGGGTACAAGCCGGACGTGCTGTTTGTGTACGACATCCAGCTGCCCGCTAGCTTCGTGCCGGTGCCCCAGGATGGAGAGGTAGGCAGGCGGCGAGTAGGGGTTTGGGCAGTGCAGACCATATCACTTCACAGGCGTGTCCAATGGCAGAACAAGTCATCAGTGCGGGAACTGAGGGGTTGCTTTCTAACAGCGCTTGGTTTAATGCTTCAGTCGCTCAGGTTTCCGTTGCTTCAAAATTTCTTGTTTGCCTTTTCTCTGCAGTCCACGCATTGTTGGATACTCCTTGCATACAGGTGGAGTCCTTCATTCTGTGGCCAATCGAAAAGGTTGCCCACGTGGTCTCAACTACCACCGACTTCAAGATCAACTGTAACTTAGTCATCATTGATTTCCTTGTGAGACACGGTTTCATAGGACCTGAGCAGCCCGGATATCTAGAACTAGTGCAGGGGTTGAGGTCAGGGGACTGCAGCTGAGGACTCATAAGGGCTTCTTGTTTACTATTTATTACCTGTTACATTAGTACACTTGTGGTCGGTCTTGCAGTGCGGTGGGTTGAATCATGATAAGCCATGTAATGAATGGATAATCGATTAATACCTTAACCTGGGACACTGGCAGTTCCACCTAGGAGACGTGGCGGTGTAGGTGTTGTGCCGTGGTCAACTTTGTTACAAGGTGGGAGGGCACACCACCAGCACGTCCACGCAAATGCTGCAAGACCAGGTGAGTAGCGGAAATCGCCCCAAGCAGTGGGCATCCCTCTGTAACCCGGTGCTGAAAGACTGCAGGGCGAAGTCTCACTGACGGCCTCACACTGCAGAGTGGCCGAAAGACTTCAATTGCAGTGTTGGCCACTAGACTGCACATGACTTCATGCTGATTTCAAGACTGTAACGAGAGACTTGAACAGAGGTTTGCAGTATATATATGTATTTACACCAGGGAAGCCGTCAGAGGACACGGAACGGGATGGGCA